>WBMY01018160.1:0-24655 GCA_013397315.1 Donacobius atricapilla | reverse complement strand
GAGGGACTTGTCTCTCTCAAAGACTGAATGAAAGACTATTTTATAAGTGGTACTGACTTAGAGGTCTGCTTTT
Organism: Donacobius atricapilla; assembly: GCA_013397315.1. Classification (NCBI taxonomy): domain Eukaryota; kingdom Metazoa; phylum Chordata; class Aves; order Passeriformes; family Mimidae; genus Donacobius; species Donacobius atricapilla. The sequence goes on along the minus strand of WBMY01018160.1, from coordinate 24,582 downwards.
CTGTCTCTTTACATTGTTTCATGGACAAGTAAACTGTTGGTAGGGGGGAGGGGAGTGCTTTTAAAAGGTTTCATAGGGTTTTTTTGTTTGCCCATTAGGGTGTGTTAATAAATCTGACTGTTTCTATCTTTAAGATGAGCCTGTTTTGCCTTTCTCCTAATCCTATTCCATAGCTTAAAAAATAGACCACTACACTAGATTTAACAAAACAAATTCGGCAAATGTGAAACCACTACATGTATACACAGATGGAGAGAAGGCACTTCATATATCAAATTCTTCCTAAATGTTTAATAATAATAAAATAAGGTGACTGTGAAGCTCACCACTTGGCAGCTTTTATTATTATTTTTACGCAGGGTAATCTCTCAATTCTGTCTTTCAAAAGACCTAAAGAGATGACCTTCCTTCTCCAAAATTATATGTCTTTTTAAAAGTATTTTTTAATATATTAATAAAGCTTGAGGCAATTATTGACCTTTCATAATATTTTTGTGTTTAATTTGGCATTCTCCATGAATGATCTAAATGTACATATTTTCACTGGGAAATTCAACATTTGCCATCACCTTAAGTCAATACTAGGCACAGCTGAGTTGCTACTGCAGGTATATAACTTGGAGTTCATTTATACAGGTATAATTAAGGAATGTTCGGCATTGTTTATGAGTAAGGTGTTTAGTATGCTTTAACTAGTGAACATCTGCTATATAATTTTGTCAAAATGAGTCTTCTGTTTAGACATGGCCTCAAAGCACAGATATGCTCAAGAGCATATTCAGCGCTGCTTAGGAACCAGTTTGGATCTTGGTCTGATTTTATGTTTTATCATTTTGAGTACTGGCAACTGCATTTTTTTGCCATGTTAGCTGCACATTTATGTGTCAAATCTCCTCAGTGAAGAGAGAGTTCTAGCAATTTGACATCTAGCAGTATGATGACATTAGACAAGTAAAGAAGTTGAAAGCAGGGCAACTTGGAAAATAAAATAAATTTGAATCAATTACACACAAACTTTTTTACTTATTTTGAGAAGCCAGCAGATTGCAATAACTAAGGGACATTTTAAGATGTCTTTGACTTTTGGATTAAGAGCTGCTAAATGCAAAGTTTCAATAGATGATTTAAGATAACTATGGAAATCTAAATATCCATAGTCCTAATATTTTGGTGTAGGAGAAACAGTTGTCCAACTCAACATAAAATTAGGAAGCCTTAGGTTTGGCATTCTTTAGTTCAGGTATGCCCAGAAAGAAGAACTCCTGATTTGCTTTGGCAGTTAACTGCTAATTAAATAGATCATGTTCAGTAAGTTTCAAACACACAAAAGCTTGGGGAAGCCTAACCTGTATGTCAGTGTCTCACCTGATCAAAAACTTTATTAAAATTTGTCAATGCTTCTTATCCTGAAATTCATTCCAGAGAAGTCTGGAGATCTTCTGAATAAAATCAAGAAGTATTAGATAAATGTTCATTTAAAAAGCAAAGGATTCTCCTGTACATATTATTTTAGTTAAAGATAAAATTAAATTCAATTGTTTATCTGCAGTAACTATTAGAAAGGCCATCTGCTTTTGAAAAGCCTTGATACAACTTATTTTAGAAAACCATGACAAATAAATGGAATAAATCTACACAGAATAATTATTTTCCTGAGAATTTCAACAAATTTATTGAAGAAGACAAGGAAAACACTTGATCTGAAGTTTTACTCTAAAGCATGGCTGACTACTAGGCAACTGGAAAAATCTGACCTACTGTGTTGGTCTCCAGGACTATGAAATTTTGTGATCATCTTTTCAGCAAGGATCACAACTGAAACTGGATTTCAGGATGAGGGTGACAACTGGATCACTAAGTTATACAACAAAGAAAGTAAGTGCTGAATCTCCCTGGCACTGGCGTCAAGCACTGAATTCAGCAGACCTTCATAAAAAGCCCATGTTGGTATAATCCTTATGATGAGTTTATCCAGGGAATTCATTTTCAAAAACAAGTATCAGAAAGAAATTTTCATAAGGAAAGAATCAGTCTGGGGTGCATTAGACTACTTTTCTCCTAAGTTTGACCATTTAATACCAGTCCCATTTTGATGTGTTTAATTAAATCTTGATGGACTCAAGTGAGAGTTTTACAGCTTTGTAACCAATTTCTGAAATTAAGTAAAAATATATGCTTTTTTAAAATTGATTCTCTCTCTCTCTGGTTCTCTCTCTCTCCCTCTCTTCCTCGCTTTTTCTGTCTGTCTCTAAATTTTAAATAAAGCTCTGTATGGAAGGAAAAAGAACCCAGCCAAATGTGCTGCGCATGATTTAGGTAGATCAACTGAAATTCTCGAAGCTTTCATGCCTTGGCCAGGTTACTTCTTGCCCCACCCTTCTCCCCTCAGGACCAAACAAAGACACAATCTTGCAAAAAGCTAAGTGCCTTCTGTGACATGCTGATTTTACTTTTAATAGAAGCTGAGGCTGTTCAGCATCTTGTAGAAGACACTCAGCAGCTGAAGGACCATAGTTTCCTTCCAGAAATGCAGGGGAAAGAACAATAAAGCCAAATCTCAAGACAGAATCAATGCACCCTCAAGGAAATTTCTTTTCTGACCCAAATCTAGCAATCAGTGAAATGTCATGTCGGACATCAGGAATCTCTGACAGAGCAACCTGCAGATAAAACTTGGCTGTTCCTTTCTGAGCTTTAATACCAATCTCCACAAAACCATAGCAGATCAGGAAAATAGATAGGTGTGAGCTTTTTAGTTGACTGCCATCAGTTGAGGTGGGGTACACTTCCTCTTTCCATCCAAGAATCTGAGTCTTCTGATGGGGCACCTAAAAGAAATTCATATGAATATAAGCAAATACTACACACTGGGCAATCAGTCAGCTCTCTTTCTGGATGGTAAAATCAGCCATCAGTCTGGGAGTGCATTCCTTATGTAGGCAGAAAGTGGGGGGTTTTTATAACTGAGTCAAGTTTAAAATTCTTTATCTTTTCTTGGTGTAGAACCCTTTATCCTAAGCACTGCAGAGAGATAAAAACTATTTTTATATACTGGCTTATGCCCTTGCCCTAGCAAGAAGGACATACTCTTAAGTTTCAGTTTAATAGATGCAATATGAAAATAACCAAAGGATTCTATTTTGCATTTGTGATTACTATTAAACACAAATTCAGTATGTCAAAAAATGGTCCTGGACATATATAAAATGTCAAGATTTGAATTTGATTTGCTCTTTGTAAATATTGTTGTAGTTTACTAGTGAGCAATGAAGTGTCTTCTTTTCTCCTAACTGTAAAATGTGCTGTGTGAATATCTAAACTCTTGCAATATTGATGATAAAACAGTCAAGCACAGAACCTAGATGCTGAGCTGCAGGATAACAGAACAGATACCCTGGATATTTGCTGTGTGTGGTCTTGTCCTGCCTTTTACTGAATGATTCCTCCTTTCACTGCGGACAAGCAGTGTGTTTTGGTTGAATGCGGTCAGAAAAGAAAATTTTCTAATTTTAAATGAAAATCAAAATAGTATTTTAAAGAAGGTGGTATTTTTGAATAGTTAATGGAAAAATACTGCAACATACAATATGAAAATAAATGCCAGTGAATATGATATTGTCAATGTATCAGTGGTGCAACAGTTCTTTGAAATTAAAAGTATGTAGGAACATTTTAAGAATGTAAATTATTCCTCTGAAGTAATAACAATCAAAAAGGAATACTTAATAATCGCATTTCTTTTTTTTTCACAAAGCATGAAATGTATGGAACATAATGTGGCAAAAACCTCCACACAGATAATTGGTATGAATTTGTTTTTTCCTGTCCATTTCTCAATCCACTTATAATCTGACTGTTTTTCTCTGTGTACCTGGAAAGTAGTCTAAAGCCAATGACAATGCATATGTTTCAGTGTTCACTTCTAGGATCTCATGCAAAGCCTCCAATTTTGAATTAAGATATCATTTATTTCTTGGCTTCCTCAAAGACTTTTTCACTCATTTTGGGTTAGATTGTGACATGGATTTTTAAGTAGAAGTTCCCACTGACTCTAATAGGAGTTTCTGCTAAAAACTCAGTTGCCTGGTGGGGATCACTGTGAGATTCCTACAGAACAAAGAATCTGATCTCTCATAAAAATAGTATACTGATAGAGTGGCAGTGATATGAAATTTGGAAAATGAAAGAAGAATTGATATCAAATGATACACAGAAATACAAGTTAAGGGTGATATTTTGGCTTTTGGGTCTTCTTTAGGCCATAAGTGGAAAACTAATATTTTTCTATTTCTTCAGCTGGAGAAAGGCCTCAAAGACAGGGCACTGTCCTTAATCTTGTTCTGTACTGTATGTTCTCATTCTGTTCTGTTTTAAAAAGTACTTTTTCTTAAGTAAACTGACTCTGAGAACTATACACCTGGAGTTGCTCTAAATTCTGTGTCCTGCCGAGGGACTCAGCTGGTAAATAATTAAGACTGCTACTGACTTAACTAAGCCCAATTATAGGCCTAAACATTCCTCTAGAAGTCACTGTCTAAACATATCCTTAGTGATAGTGTTTCATGCAGAGGGCCTGTTTCAGCCATCCTGACTCTCATGGTATGATATTGTGTGTACATGGAGTTTAACTGAGGTTAGAAGGCCAAATTTTAATCTCGTCTCTACAAGGGGTACATCTTGAGCAAAGCTGTTAAAGTCAGAGGAGTTACTTTAGATTCACAGCATTGTAAGTAAAAGCTTATAGGGTATATTCACATAAGATTTTCTTTATGCTTGTAAAGGTTACATGCTTGGGCAGTTAATTTTTCTCTTAAAGATAAAAATTCGGCTTTTATGTCCCATATTATATGCCAATCAAATTTACATATTCCTATAAATTGGTGGTTTATAATTCATATGTAAATGCAAACACTTTAAAATAATCTGTCTTTGAATCTGAGGAGATATTATATGGAGGGGAATAAAAATATTAGCTTTTTTTCCCAGGTTAGGAATGGTAGTCCCTTTCTTCCCATGGAGGTCTTATACAGACTCACTACTGTGAGCATTTGCTAGCATCCTTTGCTGAAAACGGTTCTGCCTTTGACAGATGTGGCTGTAGGCATGTAGAGGCATGTGACATTCATGGCATAATGTATGAAAGCCTAAAAAGCAGAAGATGCATCCTTCTGATTCCCTTAAAATAAAGTGAGGGAATCACACTGACTTTGTAAGGGTATACGCTGCCTCCAGAAGAAACCAAAACTTTGGGGGTTTTTTAGAGTTATACTAATGGCCAAAAAAAATACTTGGCACAATTAACACACGGTCTATTAACAATATTGAACAAACTTTAACTAATACATCAATAAGATTGGTGATTTAACATGATGTTTTTCCACTTAGTTTAGCTATGACTTTAAGTAAAAAGAAATGTACGTATATACAGTATATGCCATTGAACAAAATTGGGTCAGGGAACAAAACACAGCCATGAGTGTTTCCATGACAAAAAATAAACAGAGTGTAATATGGTAGGCAAGATAAGGAGGGACACAGTGGCTTAGGATTGTTCTATTTCCTCCTAGGCCTAATTTGTTTCAGTTAAGTTGACTGGGAACCTTTTTGTTGCTGTGCTAAAAGAAGCCAATTTTTTTAACTGAGCATAATGTTTTACAGGGAAAAGAAAGACTAAACTAAAAAACCCACCAACACTCCTGGAAAGCATAGAAGTGACCACCTTGAAAGCAGGAGGGAGAATATTTCGATAGATAAAGAAACCCAGAGAAAAATGAGGAGATTTAAAATCCCCAAATACAACTTTATTATAAATTTTGTATTATAAACTGTGTTATAAATCTTGAGATAACCAAAAATCTTTCATAGGGGAGAGTGTTGCTGGCATGGGCATGAGGCTTACAGTGAGTTTACGTTGCATATGTAAGGGAAACACTCAGAAAATGCTCTGATAGGTAAAAGTGCAAACTAACACAATTAGCAGTGGACCAGGGTTACACAATGACAATGTAAATGTAACTGAGATTCAGAGCAGTCTTTCAAGCACGGTTATTAGGATTTCAGGTTTTGGAATGAAAAATCTTAAACAAAAGAAACTGAGGAAAACAGTTGTACATCTATTGATTAATAATACACTTGGGACTACAATTATTGCTGTTTGCTGAAATGCATATGGCCACCTTAAGAAGTTTCTTAAACCATAACTAAGCTATGTTTAGGTATTGCCAGATATGAAAATATATTTTGCATTGATCAGTTAATATTTACTTATAAAATAACAGCAAATTTTTTCATATCATCACTCTCAGTTAAAGTTTGAGATACTTTTATGGTTTTTTCTGATATTAAAATTTTACACATAGATACTAATTGCTTTAGAATGAACTGTAACTCATATTCCTCATAATTCAGTATTTCAACACAGTATTTCTGTTTTTTTTTTTATATTCCCTTACATATAAAACCTGTCAATTCTGCCTATCCATTAATATCTTAAAGTAACCTGCTAGCACACAAACTCTAAAGCAGCGTTATATTAATTTCTCTAGTACTGGGGTTTTATCTCCTGCTTTAAGTAACCCTGTTCAAAGGTTATACCTGTGCATAGTTGCAAACTGCACCTGTATACCTGAGTATAGTTGCAAAAGTGAAATAGTCATAGGTGTTTTATGATAACTCCTACCACAGAAAGCAAGGCAGGCTGCATTTAATAAATGGGATCATTGTCAAAACCTGAAAGGAATATTTTAAACCAAATGAGAGGAAGTGACGGTCCTTAAGTTAGGCTACATAACTGATGTGTAGAAGTCACTGCCAAAAGCAATGATGAGGATGACACTCCAGCAGAGTATTAGGCATTTTATGACAAGTCAAGTAGCCACAGTTATGTCATATGAGAAGTCAACTGCATGCAGTTGACTGATAAACTTTTCCTCTGGACTGGTAACTTCATCATGGACCATTTCTCTTTGTAAATTATTTTTCTTCAGTTTAGATAATGCTGGCCAGTGGGAAAGTCAGGTCAATCTGATCCAATTCTTTTTTTTACTGGATACCTAATTCCCACAGAATTAATGGAAATCGCATGTGGCACAGAAGTGATTACAAATTCATTAGGATTGTGAATAAAGGTTTTGTATATAAAAAGCCCAACTAAAAACAAAATCCATAGAGAAATTGCATTTATATAGAACTTAACCCAAGGTGATCCTTCAGATCTAGAAACTGAAGATATCTTGTATTTGATAATTTTATGGGACATCAATAATGTTATAAGATTAGTGTTTTAAATGTCAGAAAATAAAATATAACTGAAGCAAGGCTTCCTTAAGGTACTTTCAAGGTATTCTTTCCTTGATATGGCTATTTATTAGCTGAAATATTCCATTGGAATTTAAAAATGAAGCTTCCTTTTTATCTGTAAGAGTACTGTAAAAGCATAAAGCCCCTTCTTCTGTAAAATGCAAGGTAAGCTTTGCATTTGTGGTCCTTTTCTGTAAAATTTTATCTACTCACCTTTGAGACAGAGGAAGATTCCTGCGAGTCTTTTGCATGTATTTTCTTTTACTATTCTGGTTTCTTTTCTGTCTGATTTTCATATAGCTTTTTTCTTTGTGTCTTCCAATTTTTTCCTCTCACGAAGTCTCAGAGGTCTTCTGCCTCTTTCCTCCATACACCTCTTGAGTCTCCTACCCTTATAATTCAAGTATGGTGGATGATCTTTCTCTTAAGTCAGTGAAGTAACTCTGTGTGTGTGCTGTGGGGTTATATGGTTATCTGTCACACCAGCCAATTATTCCAAATTGGTTTAGTACCTTAAAAAACAAATTGGCAAAATAAGAGAAAATCCTCCTCTCTTTTTTTATGTGAATAGGAAAACCTGTATATGGCTGGAATTATTGTTTAAAGACTTTTACCCACTGAGACAAGGATCACAGGACCAAAATTAGAGTGCATTTTGTGTATGCATAACCATCATAGAAGCAGTAAAAGGCAAGGCGAATTTACAACCCTGCATTGTATAAAACATCTCAAGATCACCTTGATGTGTGCATATGCATACTGAAACCACAGAATACAGAGATTTTAAAGATGGACTAAATCGTTTCAGCTCTATTCAGTCCAGTTTCTTAAGTATACTTAAGTTTTCTTAATCAAGTCTGCTTATGTACAAATATATGCATTAATAAGACATTATTACCATCTCAGCACTGATTTTAGGATGTCATTTATTGGTCTTTCTTAACTAGACTTAAATTATAAAGTCATGTCTCAGAATAAACTGGTCTCATTTTAAGACCCAGGAAGCATTATTCTTGTTACTATATGTTTCCCATTCATTAAGAAGTTGGGTTTTTTTAAAAAAATTTGGGTTATTTGCATTATGTGCTAAATAAAAATAAAATTAGAATGAATAAAAGTGTCTGTTGAGGATCTCAGACCTCTGAAACAACACAGTCAAATACAAAGTCTCCATAACCAGAAGTTACAGTCATTAGATGAACTAAATCCTTTTTCTATCAGTCTGAAGGTCCTGCTCAGGCTTAGTGTCACACCAATGGTTTTCTGAGATGCTAAAATATTTTTTTTCTACATTTTTCCCTTTTCACAGAATAGAGGAAAAAACCATGAAACTAAAAGTCCTTAAAATTTAAAAGAAAAAAAAATCTGTTAACCTTGTATTACCTACATTCACACTATCCTTTCTTGACCAAAATACTTAATCCTGTAATTTTGTTTTGTATGATGAGCAACAGTGTTCGGTCAGTGTCAAAATGCTCAGGAAGAGTTTCTGAGATGTGCTTATCCACAAAGGCCAAGTCAGCCTTAATACCAGCCAAAAACCTTTTAGGTTGCTGTATAATTTTTCTCTAAGGTGAGATATTCTTCTAAAGCATTATTACTCACATGGTAAGAGATGGAGAGAGACAAAAGTGTTGCACTAGAATATATAATTTACTGTCTTTCAACTGCTCTGGCTCTATTTTTGGCCTTTAGTTTTGCTATATGCATAGGGCCTAGGCATTTCTTCTTAAAATAATGCATTTTAGAGTCTTAGTTGCATATTTTGATATAAAAATATCAGATTCCAACAAGAAAGAAATGCAGAAATAGCCTGCAAGCATGTTTCTGCAATACAGTGACTATTATTATAGAGCTGTACTGGGATCATGAATAATATCTTCACTGAAGATAACAGCAATAAGAAAATCACTGGGTTAGAAACACACATGTAGTCTGGACCTCTGCTTCAAGTGACTGTATCTCCAACTCCTACGGCACTATGTAGTATATAAACATATGATCAATGAGGAGAAAAAAATAATGCATGCGAAATCAAATAGAACAAATCAGGTGGGTGTTGAAATGTTATCTGCAAACTTTTAATTAAGGGAAGGAGTTGAAGATGGAATACATGAAGATGGCTATGGAAAAGACCTAAACTTGTCCTATTAAATACAAATTTTCAGATACATACAAAGAGCTGTGTTGCCCTGGGAAGGCAGCTGCACCCACTTTCAAGGAAAACCCCTGAAAATTTCTTTGTGGTATTTTCCTAAATATATGTGTAAGCAACATTACAAAGGGGCGGAGCAGGATGAATAGCACATATGGTGTGTCATTGTGAGGGTTTCTGGCCATAACAGCAATCAGGCTCTCGCACAGTTTCCAATTTTTTAGCCCTCAGTACTGTTCACAACCTTTCTCCACTTGTACCCTTGCCACCTTAAGAGCAGGGATGGGGCCAAATGGGTTTCACTTGACTTTTCTTGCAATATTCTCAGGTAGAGTGTTATCAAAATAAAAAAGTAACACCAAAGAACAGGGTGATAATAGTTCTGTGTAACCACCTGTTTGCTGCTACAATACTCCAGGGTTTTACTTCTGGAAGGTGGAAAGAAGAGTGCAACATTCTTTTCATAGATCAGAACAGTGACAGTTATGAAATGCAGCACAGCCGTGCTGCTTTTTGCACTTTGTACTTTTCTGTTCACGGATTGTGGTTGCAAACCTAGAGATACAGGGATGACATTAATTTAGTTGCTGGACTTTATACCAAAACTTCTTTGTTGCTTCATTTTGTATCACAGGACTGGCTATTTTAATTGGGGTTTTTTAGCACACAATAATATTTTAAATATATCTTTCATAGTATTCTGTGAGAAACTAATTGTCAAAATTACACAGAAAGTACTCAAGATAAAAAAAAATCAATAATGAATAGATGAGGTTTTATAAGGGCTTCTTCTCCACAGCAATTTTCTGTAAAACAGTACTGTGTTCAGATAAAGTTAGTGCAGTGGATGATTCTCTGACATTTGACTGTACTCCCATGAGAATGCTTTATATTTTAATTAATACTTGTGTTGTACAGCATACAGTATTGCCTTGCTTTCTTGTTATGTTACCTATATTATTTGATGAAATTTCATGCTTCTTATTTCATGAAAGTAGGAATTTTCAAAACAGATGTACAGTTTGTTCCAGACTAGGACATCTGCATTAACACGTTTTTATGAGCACACCAACACTAGCATTTTTGGTACTTCCATTTCTGTCAAAGTAGGAAAGACTTACCTACCTACATTTTCACAGGTCACACAATATTGATGGTAAGGGGTTTTTTTCTAAAATAGTCTTTGTGATTTCTTAACGCTGTTCTATTGCTTTGTCTCTGTTCAGTTCCACAGAAATATGGCGAAGACCTAACAGGTTACCTAATGCTTTTCCATGCCACTGAGGGATTGTTCCTTAAAGTGTTTTGTCTTGAAAAGAACAGGAGCCCACCACTGTCCTTGGGAAAATTTTCAACTGTATAATAGAATTCCCTATGTTCATCTTACATTTGACTTCTATTTAATGAAAATAATCTGACAAACAGATTGTATCATCTTTCCAGACACATTCCCAAGCACTTGGAACCTAATTCTGCAGTCGCTACTAATGTACAATGATGAAAAGTTATTTTCCAAACACAAGTCTGCAAGATGCTGGGCACACCCTGTGAAGTTTTGCATGTATCAAATTCATCACCTTCTGGTTGACCTCAAGGCTCTTTTGCCTTTGTATTAAGACTTCCTGACACCATTATCCTACCTTACTTGACCTAGACATTTGTCTCTCTTCTATCTGCTCTTTTTCACTAATGATGTTACCCATGGTGCCCTGGTCACCTTCCTTGTCTGTATTGTTTTGTCTCCGCTCTCCATTCTCATCCACAGCAAACTGATTTAAGAAATACCCATCTCCTTCTTAGCACAGCTCCAGGGGAATTCCAGGTTTTGGCATCAAAATTAAAGCAAGGTGTGAGTGACATTGTTGAACATTTGTTAGTATATTTATTTTGCAAGTTATAAATATTGAAATTATCAACCATAAGGTAAGGTTGCTTTTGCTAAATAGCTGAGGTTATTTAATTTTTGCCAGGAGGTTTGCCATCACTGCTCTCATTTGATTCTGTTGTAAAACTTGTGATGAGATTGTAGTAAAAGTAAACTTCTTTATGGGAAAAAAAAAAGATGTTTGCTTTGGAAGTACAATGTCTAAGAAAGCTTAAAAAAGAGTTTAAAGAAGTTTAAGAAAGTTAAAAATGCTTAGAAAGTTAAAATTTTTAATGTAAAAAAACTAATGCTTAAAAATTTAAATGTTTCAAGAAATTTTAATACCTAACAAAGAAAAATCAAAGAAAAATTTTGCATTTTTAGTAGTAAAACAGTAGTAGTAGTAGTTGGATTCTGAAGTTCCAACAGAGAAAGAAATCTGCACTTTTCAATAGACTTCATACTCCAACATCAAATATAGCTTAGGCTTTCACATAAATTAAGAAATAATTAAAAAATTAAGAGGAGTCCTCTGTTTCTTTTTGTTCTACAGTTGTTATTTGTACAACAGAATTCTCCTGTGTCTTTAGCCTACAAAATAAATGTGAAAAAAATATACTACTCTGTAATTTATTTGAAATGAAACCAAAGTATTCTTTAAAATATTTAATTATTTTAAAAATCTTGTGATTTGACATTTTTGCAAATCTTACCACTCATAAATCAGTCTCCAACAAAATCATGATTACTTGAAAGTTACCTTGGTAAAATCATGCAACTTAATGTCTATTACTTATTTTTCTCCTTTCTTGGAGCTACAGAAAACTTATATCAAATATTTCTTCTATGGACTTATTCTTAGGTGCAATGATACCCTTGTGTATGCAGCAGAGAAACTTTCCTGCTGTCATTCTTAGCTACCCTACTGTAATTCTACAAATTCTTAATTGAGAAAGTGGAGCTTTATCCCTTCATTAATTGATGGTAATTATTTGAAAAGTGAGAATCATAACCGCAAGGGGAGAAAACCCTGTGTGTGCACTTGCTTTCACACATCTATCAATTACCAGGTAACAATCATATATTCTGATTTTCTTCACATGCATTCTTGATAGTACTTCTTCACCTACTGATCCTACTACTCGGCCACATCCAATCACTGTTTTCTTGTGGAAATGGGTCTATCCAGAACTCAGATCATTCACACAGGATTTCATTGCTCAACACTGAAAATTTGCCCTGCCCCAGACTGTTGCATCGCGTCTCAGAAAGAGGCCATTCTTTCACTTTATCTGATTAAACACTGATTGATTTTTTTTTTTGTTGTTTGAGTCCAGAGAACAAGTCAGAATAGGGCCTGATTTGTCACCTGAGGAATCCTGTGAACAATTGCAAAATCCATGTCTACAGTTGCAGTGGACCCTGTGCTGGGAAAATTCGACTTAGAATGTATTCCCATGAAATTAAAATGTGAGTTTTAAGCTTAGAATTCATGAAGTGCCAGACAAATAAGAAAAACTCAGAATATTATTGGCATTCTTACATGATGGTGACTTTCATACAATTCATTATTATGTTTGGAGTTTTTTAACCAACTGGGTGCTAGGATCTGGATTTTGTTCCGAACAAAGACATTTCCTCTGAACATTTTCTGGCAAAGCTGTGCAACTGACTCTCACCTGAATGTTTAATTTAAGGCCCACTTATGCAGAAATATGCCAGCTGCTGATGCCTAAAAACTACCGTTGGTATCACCTGTCTCTGATCTTAGTCACTGACATGGCTCAGCTTTACTTACTTCGTAAAATACGAGCATGCTGCTTGGCTGCAGATAAGTACACATCCTTTAGTGTATCACTAAACACCACTTTTCCCAGCCTAGTGCTTACAACTTTTTATTCTGATTTCCGCGGTACCATCTGTGCTTTTACAGGATCCTCTGAGTATATTATAAACTTTTCCCATAGAGTCTTTTATTTTACTGTTACTTGCTACTTTGTGATATTTTGCTACTGATGTCATGCAGTAGCAAACACACAATTGGTGAGAATTTTGGCATCTTTCATTCTGTACAGAAGAGATACAGAACTTCTCAAGCCTGGGATTTAATGATGTTCTATGGGAAACCAAAAATAGCAGAGTTTAGGTTTGGGTTTTGCTCATCCTGCCAAATTTCACAGAATATCCTGCTTCAGATTTCTTGCCCAATGTCATCCATTTTTCCAGAAATGATAAGCAGTTATTCTTGCTGCTGAAATAAATGGAAGAACACTTACAGAAACAGATTTTCAAGTATTAATATATTAATGCTTGGGAGTTTTTTCCTTATAGCAATTATATATGCTTAGTGTCATTTTGCTGCTTATATTACAGTAGAGATTATAGCAAAAAAAGAGTAAGATCAGTCATCTTACTAAGAGCTTATTTTCAGGTGTTTTTTCTTCTTGTGGTTTCAGAGTAAGCAGGTTAATGGCACAGCTCCTTGAGAGGATTGCTTGGAAGAGTATTTGCAGTGATATCTTGAAAATACCTTTTGGAAAGTTGGGATGAAAAAGAGGCATGTTTTGACACAGAATCTGTGAGGAAGATCAAAAAATATTTAAAATGAGAATCAGTGTTGATAACTCAGTGAAATTGCTGGAAGGCATTGTTGTGTTAGTAAAAGTCTAGTGCTTTTAGGCCAGGAAGCCATTTCCTCACAGCACACTATAATAGTGGTGGCGGATTAATTGCTGCGTCACTAACACCTGTCAGTATCATCTGCAAAGGGTGAGCTCAGGAGCGTGCCTGAAATCACACCTGGGGAGAAGGAGGGGTGTGGGTCGGTATCATTAATAAGCTTGTGAAGGGGGTGGGTGGTGCTCCTGCACAAAAGGAGGGCAAATTAAGGATTCATCAAGCCACAGAGCACAAGGAGGACTGTTGTGAGCAGCAGTGATAAAAGATGCGTGGTGGGTGATAGCCGGTTCTCCTGGGTAGCAGGGCTTACTGGGAGCTGGGCTGTTGCAAGGCAGTAGAGATGTGAGCAGGAGAAGGAGTGCTCAGCAAGGGTCTGAGGCTGCTGTCAGAGCACGAATAAGCTCCGAAGGAGACTCAGAGTCTGTAGCAGCAGCAGGGTGCTGACATACTGGAGGATGCTTAAGCAGCCTTTGCCCAGGAGATTGAGATATGAGTCATGTAACTCTCTCCTGAACCTGCAGGTAAACGAATGACCATTGTTAAGCAGCCTGGAGAGGGCACATTTAATGCCTCCACTGAAATGGGAAAGTTGTTTCCTTTCGGCTGGAAAATGTGACATTTTTTAATTTGTGAATCAGTCTTAAAACTTACAAGCTAGCATTTCCAATAGTTGCAGCTCTATCTTATTTATAATTTCTGTCTCTCCAGGATCTGTAACATGGCACTTGTAGCTAAAATTCTTAATGAAAGAAAGCCTTTTTGTGTGACTTCAATCAAGTTCTAAAAATTGTTCTCACATTTAGTCAAGGAGTTTTATAGGCATTTAGTTTATAAAGTCTGGCAAAATACTGGGAAAATGTGAGAAAATACTGATTTGACCAAACTGTGTTTTCAGAAGTTTGAAGTTGTAGCAAGAGCTTAACTTTTCAAGAAATTGATTCTCATACTCAATGGAAAAATCACTACAAACTTAATTTTCTTCACTCAGTTCATAGCAGGAGCATCACATACGCGTGGTATAAAAAGTTAGCAATCCCTTGAATGTTGTCAGTAAGTGAAATGAGTCTTTTTCTGTGTCTTCTTCATGAGAGAAATTACAGTGTTTTGGAACTTAGCATATACCAAATTAATGTGTGTGTATATGTATGAACAGGTGCATATATAAATGTTACACTTACATAAATAAGCATCTAAAAGGGTAGATTTGACACTTCTTAACCATATGTATCTGTTGATCTACATGAAGGGACCCAATTTTCTTGTCTCTCTTTCTCCCTCTGCCCCCACCACCTCCTCCACCCTACATTTTTATTTTCAGCAGTGAGAATGAACCAAAATTATCCCTGTTGTCTTGGCTATATGGCTTAATCAATTGAACTAAAGACTAGGAGTAGGATCATGTTAATTAGTGAAAAAAGAATAAAAGGAAGAAGCAACAGCAATAACATTGAAACAAAATTAAATCCTGTTCCTTCTTGTGCATCAAAAACATGTCACTTTCCATTTTGTAATTGTTTATGCATCCGAGAATCCCCTGTAGGGTATTTAGATGGCTCACATGCATAACATTAAATGCAGATATTGAAGTCTTGAAGTCTTGTTTGTTAAATTCCTCTTGGAAGGCCCTTCATTCACATAGAAAATTGCTTCACTACAGACATCCCTTACTCAAGTGTAACTCCATTGCAACTCTGGCTGAAGAAGCAGTTACTCAAATGCGATAGTAACTTATTTTCAAGAGTAGGATACTGGAACATGTTTGTGAAGACTGCAGTTAGAAAGTGTTCATTGTAGAATGACACATTGGTAGAAATTATCTGAGGATAAACATAACAAAGTAAGAGAGCACTACATTTCTTTTTTTCAAAGCTGTGTTAATTCAGAGGTGATTCTGTTGAGTTGTCCTTCTTTTTCCCAACATGAAGTCTTCTGATACTATTTGAAATTACATTACTCGGAAACGGAGTAAAATGGAGTAAACAGGGTTTTTGTGTGCTTGTTCAATGGGTTGCCATGAAAGCAGAGTTGAATTGCTTTGTGTTTTAATTTCTTTCAAAGATCTCTGTTCTGTAAACACTTTGTTTCCAGCAGTGGGAGGTTTCTGTGTTCCCATACTGAATCCAGGGGCCTCCTGCACAGATTCACTTCCCTGCCACTGGGCTAATGTTTACTGGTTCAGGGCCAAATGCACACGCTTAACTCTATGTGTTGGTCATACCAATGAACCCAAATGGGGGAGGTGACTATGAAACAGCCACATCAGGGATGTACCGTGTATTTTTATTAAGGCTGTTCTGCAAACATGTCTTGCATTGCAGCCTAGCACAACCTGAAAGACAGCTAAATAGTAAGAACCTTTAATTTAACATGAAGTCAAATTAATAGGGTGGAGGATTAGAAGATCCTAAAAACATAATGCAGCCTTTGGATGTGATTCACTTTTTAAGGAAAAGAAAAAAAAGCCAGCAACTAGTATGTTTCTAACATGATTAGCAAAGCACTTCTGAAAAATGTTTTCTACAAAAATGTGCTATTGTATTTCATGCCATTACATACATTTAAAATGCAAAATTAATTCACTTCAGAGAATGACAGTATCTGGAGGATATATACAGTGAATGTCCTTACCTATATTATGCTTACCTATCTTTGAAATTTGCAAAAAGATATTTTACACCACTTCATTGAATATCTTAAGGTTATGAATGGTACTACCTTGAAGTTATAAATTATGTCTTTCCATCTCTCTTTTCTTTAAACTCTCTGAATTTTGTTACAGCTTCAGAATGAGAACTTGTGCTAACCACAGGCATAAAATACTTCAGCAGTCCTCCTATCAGAAGTGTATTGTCACCCAGACATGTAAAGCACATAGTTATTATATTAAGGCAGTATTCCTATGTAATATTAATGTTCTGATAATTTTACCTAATGAACGCTGGAAAATATGTGCTCTCTCATATCACACGCACACTCTAAAAATAGAATTTCTTAACCCTAAATTTCCTTGTATGCTTACATCTCCGTGGTATGCTTTCCAATGCTCAACGTTTGGTGACAGCATGAAGTTAACATTTCAGTAGTCTGAGTTTTTCCTTTTATTTATCTGATGTGCTTTGGAGTACGTCTTGAAGCAATTCTGCTTTATGTGCATGGGATGCACACAGCTGAATTTGGAAAGGAGCTCTGGTGCCATTAGATGGACTTGCTGCTGGTAATTGTGTTTCCACACTCCTTAACCAAAGTCTCCATCTCTTTTTCTCAGTTCCTCAGGGGCTGCTTGTAAGATTGCTGATATATTTGGCCTAGTGCTAAAGACAGATAAGCCTTGTGTAGATCCTTAGTTCCACTCTCACTACATATCTAAATATTGTGTGGCATGACCTTCTCTGTCTTGGCTGCCAGAAAGTGAGAGTCAGCCATCAGCCCATATGTGATGCTTTCTGGTGAGGAAGCAGTGAGGCAGATATTGGTCTGAAACAGTCTGCAATCTACCACCTATTCCTGGGCTATGGAAATGACAAAAGAAAGCCAAGCTCAAGTTGGATTTCAGACAAAATGGGACAGTTTCAGTGCAGTCCAGATTGCTTGTATTTCTGAGCTTGAAAAGTAGTTTAGTCTGGTCTTTTTGGTTAGATTCAAATAGTTTGGAACTTCAACTGGTAAAATGGTAGCAAACTAAGTACAAAAAACCTGCCTAAGTTAAAGATGCTTTTCACTCCTGCAAAATTATCTTGTGTATTGCTCATGCTCTAAGCTGATATTTTTTGTCAAGCAAATATTTTTCTAAAAGAGATGTATTGCATGAACCTCCACTACTAGTAATACCTGTCATGTAATGCCTTAAAAGAGCATACCTGTAAAAATCCTCACAATCACCTTGGCAAACAGTAAATTATGTTTTTATTCCCTTTACACATCAATAGAGGTCTACACAGAGGTAGAGTTTATTTATAGGTCAAGTACAAGATATTACCAGAACTAGGGGGTTTCGAGGGCTTTTCATCTTCTTAGGGACTGGATACCTCTATTTCATTTGCCCTTTTACTCTAATACAAATTAATTTATTAAGACAAGAATCTCAAAGACAAAATATTGGAAACATTTTTGTGTATTTGTGTGTCATGCTACCTGTAAAATTAGTGATTCATCTCTTGGTAGAGGAGCACACATCTGCATCACTGTACCGTACATAGAATCAAAGAAGGGCAGTTTTGCCATTTATAGTTTGATTTAAATTTAAAAAAAATAGTAAGATTCACAGCAAACATTTTTCTACAGTTCTTAATAATTCTGTGTTTCAGAGCATGGCTAGTGACCTGTCTTCCTGAGGAGAATGGATGAGATGTCTCTGAAATTATTCCTGGAATTACACCAACATGAGATCTCCTCTACCAAACTGAGGTAATACTGTTGAAAGGCAAGAAATCTGAAGTGGTGTATGTCCAGCTGTCTGTGCATTGACAATATCAGCTGTGGAAAAGGTTCTACATGCCTGGGGCCAAAGGAAAGAGTCAAAATGGGTAAACCTGAGGACATCAGTCTCTTCTGAGGAATATTTGGTTGGTGAAGCCAAAAGCTTTCCTAGGTAATTTCTAGGAGCACGTTTTATTAACAATGATGCCCAGACTTCTGCCATAATGAAGCACCTCCTTGAAGGTTAACCAACTAATTATTCACCTAACAATACTCAGCATCATTGCAAATACAGGAGTGGTATCACTTTTTGTTAGTTTGTAGAGCCTTTAAAACCTCAGAGATTCCACTACAAGAAAATCAGACAACTTAAAATGATAGTGTGGGCAGTAAAATTCTGTAGCATATTAGTGCCATGGCTTCTGAAAGGCTTAGAAAAAAATCACATTTTATTCTTTTTTTAACTCTTCATCAGGACAAGTTTTGCTTACAATTCTTTTCTATCAGGGTGGACCGGACATAAAATAAGGTCAGAATAAGCCACATTAGGATGTACACACATAAATGAGACAGGTACAATTTGCCAAGTGATATGCATGAAAACTAATTTCCTTGGTGGAATGATCTTTTGAAGTGTTTTCTTTAAATAGTATTAGCTAAAAAGCAGCAGAAAATATGCCCTGGCCTGAAGTATGTCTGTATCATTCTGTTTCATCAAGGTTACATAAATTATGTACGGCCTCTTCATTATGGATGGTAGTCTGGCCTTAGATGTTAATTATTATGAAATATCTTTCAGTAATTGTCTCTCCCTTGAGATTATTTTTAAAAAGGTTTGTGTTGAAAAGAGTAAATGCTAAACACTATTTGTTAAGATGTCTGTTGTATAAAATAAAATACTGCTTCTCCTAATAATTTCAGCAAGACAAAATTGGTACCATTTTAACATTATAGATACATTATGCTTCTGCCACATTTGCTGGGAGGACAAATAATTTGCCAACGTTACTGTTGTTTATGCAACCTGAAAAACCTGCACCCCCAAAAAATTCAGGGCACTCAAATTACTATCAGAAAACAAATCAAAATGCTAAACCCAGGGCAAACAATATGGTTCATGTTCAGAAATTTCATTTACTCCAAAGGTGTGACTTGATTTCAGTGGGAAGTCTGTACACAGGAGGTTGAAAATCTAGGTTCTTAATAGCAAAATCCTCACTCCAAAAATTCAAGGGACCTGATTGATATTAAGAAAAAGTGTGAATAAAAATTTTTCACAAGTTGTCAATGTCAGTCTTCATTTCTTTTAGTTGTCAAAACTCAACTTTACAGAAGTTAATTCAAAGATAATAGATATCTTCTCTACTAGGAAGATTTATAGCTATCTAAACATCTCTTAAAGGCAAAAGTTGCTGCACTTCCTAGTAACTGTCTCAATTACCCACCTATTGCCAAGTTAAAATATGTTAGAATACATATATATATATACAGTTCTCTTTAAGAGTATGCACAAAATTGTGAATGGGTTCATATCCTTACATATGCATATGCCCCTCTAAGTTGCTCTAATGATGGTCTCTAATTCTACATGTAAATGAAATGCTTCTGCCATTGAAGGTCTTTATTAAAACTTACATTATTCTATAATACAAGTACCACCTAATTTAAGAAATATTTTAATTATTTGAAGTTCAATAGAATGCTTAATCTCTTCAGAATTTTTAGTGCTGTGAAACCACTAATAAGATCTCAGACTGATTTTGCTGTTGTTGTTCACTGTCCTAGAGTGACTTTATGATGCCTGTATCCCCNCCAGTTGTGGGGGGAGGGGTTGTTTGGGTCCTGTTCGGAGGTTCCCTCCCAGAATTTGCCCTAAACCAGGACATTCACCCAGATCTTTTTTTAGATATATGTAACTCAGGTGCTTCCCTAGTACAAATTTAGACAATGGGAAAGGCAGCTTATATAGAAAAAGGTAGGAAACTATTCTATAAAAATTATGCCTCTTGGAAGGCAGCAAATACCTTAATTCCAGGTATTCATAATTAATTTAAGAACCTGTTTTAAGAAAAGCAGAATTACCTTACAATTCTATGCAACTGTTTCTTCAGGCAAATTTTGATGAGATTTCATCTAAATTCCAGTGTAGTTTCATCCCAGTTGTTAAGGATAGAGCAAGACTCACCAAGCTAGCCAACAGCATCAAGGTGCATTTCTCCTGGAAAATGGTTTGGATATGACAAATTTTGTGTTCAGCTCAGCTGACTTGGATCACAAAGGTGGATGTAGTTGATGTGGTGCCTGTTCATATTTCATGTTCTGAAGAAATAGAAATTTTCTTACATAATAGAAAGAGGTTTCTTACAATTTTTAGAAATCATAAAACTTATACAGTGGCAGCATTAGCTGCTCTACTTTTTTGCATCTATAGCCTAATGAATCTTGAGTATTTCTTTGCCAGTTGAGCAAGACTAAGTGTCCTCATCTAGAAACTGCTCATTCCTGGTGAAGGGGGATAGTTCTGACTTTCTCTGTAGATATAAGAACTAGAGGCAGCCAATAATAAGGACAGGCAGAAGGATTTAGGTAGAATTTAGGCTGGCTGGATCAAGGCCAGCTTAATCTATCCAACTCCTTCATTTTGGCATCTCTTCTAGCTCTGCCAGATAGGCCAGAGTCTGGTGGTGAATTTGACGTGTTTGGAGAGCTGAACATATCCCCAGTAAGGCTACTCTTTTTGTTTGTTTGTTTTTCTGAAAAGGACGGGTCCTGAGCAAAGCTCTGTCAACAGCATTTTCCACTCTCCTGCCACAACCACCACTATGACCTATGACATGATTTTATGCTTTGAGGCTTTTTGGGTTGATTTTTTGGGGTTTGTTTGTGGTTTTATGTTGGGGTTTTTTTAGGATTTTTTTGTTTGGAGGGGATGGGGGGAGAGGGGCTGTTTGTTTTATTAAACTGTGTGATAAAATGGGCTCTCCTGCTCAGAAAGAGTAAGATTTCAGCAACCAGGGTGAAAACTAACACCAAAATACATATCAGCAGCAAATCCAAACACCTCTTTACCTACTGTTTTATATTATAAATGCTGTTCAGTTTTAATTAACTGATCAGCACAAAAAGTGATAGTCTTACTGTTTTTCCACACTCTATGTGTTTGTTGTCTTGTCACCATTTTACACAAAAAGCGTTTCAGGCAACGGAGGATATATGGCAAAAAATAAAAAGCCAAGTCCTTCTTGCATTAGCATCTTGAAAAACTGTCAATTTGGGAGTTCTGTCTTAAAGTTCCAGTAGAAGAGAATTGTGCAGTTGAGCTCCTGAAAGTTTAGCAGTGTAAGCATTAAAGCTTCCTTTGAAGGCATTATGATACTGTGACATAGTGTTTTTCTCAGTTACTCAATCAGCAGAGGTTGACAGTAGGACCTTCAAAGCTGTAGCATAGGCTGCCTTCATTTCAGCCAACACAGTAACTAATAACTGAGGTCAGACGCTTTCCTGTACGTGGGCAGTGCTTGGAGGCATCACATATATTTTGCCTCCAAGCTATGCATCAGTGGAATTTAGGGTAGGTAGACTGCTGGGCTCTGCATCTGGAGCTGGAGTGGGGTTGGCAGTCCTGCAGCTCTACAAGAGTTGTTATCCTATGGAAATTTTATTTGCAGAGTGGGTATTTGTTGGCTACCTGTGAAGGGAAAATCATACTGAGAAATAAGGCTATAAACTGAGCAGAATTTTTCTGAGCCCAATGGGAAAGTGTCTCAGCTTAGAGACAAGTTTAGGAGAAAGCACCCTGGAATGAGTGTTTCCTCTAAAAAGATTCCAACAATCCCTTTCTGCCAACAGGAAATGAATACTAGTGAAAGAAAGTGAAGGAAAACAAATAAACCACTGTTTATTGACAAAGGTAAATAAATGCTAGATATTGAAATGTCAGACCTTAACCCTACTGCCCCCCCACTTCCTGAACAAAACCCAAAAATGCCAGGGAAAGAAAACAGCAGCAACTTGCCACATGGTGGGTAGAAAATGACGTGGGGATTCAAGGTAAAAAACAAACAAAAAACAAATATGGGATTCAAGCAGCAGTTCAGGTAAATAGGTGTGAACCTGGTGACTCTGGTGTCAGTCCCCTCTTCACAGCAGATGAAGCAGGTGGCTTGCTGTGCTTTCTCTTGGTGGCTGGGCTTTTTCTGAGGTGTGGAGCCAAAACAGAGCAACCCCTTGCCTTTCCTGCCAGTAATCCTCTCTAATCTTAGACCAAATCCAAACCATCCAGTTCACTTCGGAAAAGATACCAAAGGATTGCTACAGCAGCCTCTGCAAGGGCAAAGAAGGATAGAGAAGCTTCTGTGCTAACAAAAAAGCCAAGCTAGCCAAGCAAAAAAAAAAACAAAAAAAACAAAAAAACCCAACCCAACAAAAAAGCCAGAAACACATAGCACAGCATCCCAGACACCTTGGGAGTGAGGCTTCAGAAAAAAAAAAAAACGAACCTGCCAAAAATCCCAAGGCTTCCCACTCCCCCAGACACTAGAAATTTAGCAAACTTTTTTGGGCATAAAGCGGAGGATTAGGGACCAGAGTACCATCATGAAATCATCCCAAGACAGGAAGAAAGTAAAACAGTCCTTTTGTATCTCAAATCACATCCGAGTGTCTTTTCCTTCCATAAATCAAATTTTTAAAGCTTCTGGTGTTTGGGGTTTTTTTCCCTTTAGATGCCATACATAAAACCCTTTGCAACAGTGTGAGTGCTATAAACATACACATATATACGCATGTATGTAAATAAAAGAAGGAGAGAGAACATGCTGTTTTTTAAAGGCATAGAGCAACAAGAATACCCTTGGAGAGCTCTATCTGAAGATTTCAAGGATGGTTCTTATTTTCAGCAATGTCCTTCAGTTTTTGGCTCATTCTCTGGAGTAAAATCTTTTAATAAAATAGTTAAAACTTTTTCATTGCTTATATATTCTGCTCAAGACATGGTAAAAAGCTAAAGCTGTGAGAAAATCACTGTTGGATGTTTAATTTGGATTAATTCCAAATCCACTGTGTATCATGGCACCACAGTTTTTTCTTTACAGCTCAGTCACCATCAATCTGGACTGACAAATCAGCATGAAAGTGTTAAAGGCCTAGTTTGAATCCAGGCCAATATTAGGCTGCAGTTTATGCATCAGCATAGGGGAAGAGCATGGAAACAGACACATTTTGTGACTTAAAATATCTATGCTGACTTCTAGGAAAACCTTAGCATCTACTTGTATGAAAATAGGTAAGGTTTTATTTGGGTGTTGGTTGGTTGGCTGTGGGTTTTTTTGGTGGTGGTGGTGGGTTTTTTTAAGTAGAGTAGGATGGTTTTTTTTTTCAAATTTCCGTAAGTGGGAAAATGCACATATTTGATCATAACATCAACATGTGAAAATGTGTGGGTCTAGATTAACATTTGTACACATATAAAGAAAAATCAGATTTTAACAGCTGAAATTGAAACAATGCTTCTGCTCACCATCTCCAGCAACATAAGGTGGGATGAAAGCAACTGCAATGGTGAGCCACCAAAAACTAACTGCTACTACCTCAGAACAGGTCAGTCAGTCCAAGCATGGAATCTACCTGATGAATAAGCCAAAACCAGCCCTAAATAGATTTATTTTCCTGTTTTAAATTTGTTGAAAGCTTCAGAGATGACTTTGAATGCCTACAGCTGTTGCCTCCCTTTGGCATTAGAGGCTGATGAATACCTTCCAACAATGTCAATAAATGTTTGTTCACATCTTTGAGTGATTCACTGTAGTTGTCTCTGCTCTTCTGTGTATTAAGTCTTAGAAAGTAGTTTACTGGGGAAAACAATCACCAACAGAAAATTTTAAACAATTACTGAACACTCATGTTGTGGTCATTCTCATTCACATCCATGAGTATTAAAAGTCTCATTCCAAAATATTATTAGCCCAGCAAGAGAAAATCTTATGTTACTTATATAGCCAAAGAGGGGTATGCATTTAGAAATAATTATTTTAGATAAAAAGTATTTATTTATTAAATAACAAAATATATCAAATATGTCTTTGATATAAATATATCAAAGATGGTGGGAGATAATTTGCAGAGATACTTGGTGCAGTCCCTCACCATAGCAAAACAGACTTGACTTGGG
>WBMY01018124.1:374398-430230 GCA_013397315.1 Donacobius atricapilla | reverse complement strand
ACTGTATATAATTTGCCTCTACTTGAACTGGTGGCTCTTGACTCCTGTTGCCTCTGAAATAATTCTCCATGGCTGCTATTTCTTCCTTCTCCAGTAAAGCCCATAAGGGGACAGACACCAGCCTGGGAGGAGGCGCACAGTTATCTTAAATTCTTTTAACCATGCCTCTACCAGCTTGACTGACACGCCGTAAATTCTGGAATATTTAAGAAGCTATTTCTGAGCGAAAGAGGCTGACATCCCTCTGAGGACAGTGACTCACCTGGCAAGAATAATCCCTGCAGTGCTGAGGAGGACGGGATGGCAGGGAGCTTTGCACTGCAGTGGCTCTGCCCCACGGCCAAAGGAGCACGGGGAGTTTGGAAAGCTGACAGACAAATTCCTAGCACTGGATCAGGGAATTTTGGGCCCTTGGTTTAGGGCATCCACGGCCATTTCTTGTGCTTCTTCAAGTCCTGGTGGTGATTTGAGTGCATGAGCTTCTCAAGAATACTGACTGCATTTTTGGCTCTGCTTTGGGGACAGAGAGTTGAGTGTTTAGTGGTGTTCAGTGTCTGGGGTATCCTTGTGTAAATCAAGTCTGTGCCTAAGTAGTCTCTTGGAATAAACAGTCCTGAGGAACACAGATGGGTGCCTGGCTCCCCATGCTAATTGCAACTGTTATATATTTCTTCACTGAGTATTTTCAAGAAGGAATTTCTCAATTTCTTCTTGGCGACACTCAAGAAAGCATTCTTGGTTTTAGTAGGGGAGGTGTGCCGTTTTAAAACTTCTGTTTCTTGACACAAACATCAGAAACAGCCAATGAAGGCAGACAAGGAAGGGAAAGATGAACTTGAAGTGGGAAAGGAATACTTCACTAAAACTGTTGATGACTTAATTGCATATTTTGTTCATATATAAGATTTTTATTCTGGAAAACCATTTTACCTAATTACAAGTTTTTATTGTACTGTGTAAAAATTCATAATCATGAAGATAGGCAGACCAGGAAAGAGGTGGAGGAAATGATTAGCAAAGGTACTTTGAAAGTGAAAACTCGATCTTTTCAAGACAAAATGACAAAAATTTGTCATTTTGGCTGTGAGAACTGCTTTTACACCACACCTTGGAAAGCTGAGGGAGCACGGCAGTGATAGAAAGAAAGATACTTGTTTTTTTCCATAGGTCATTAAACAATTAGTCAAATTAGTGTTATGTGGAGGTACTGACTAATGCAAACGTTGAATTTAGGAAGGGAATGAGTTAGTGCTGAAACAAACCAACTTCTAAAGTGTCTAGCACAAAAAAAAATCCTACAAGGAGTAGCAGAAAGTGGCTGAAGCAATAAGGTCTCTGATGTCTAGAAGGGGAAAATTAAAACACGTTGAATATGTAAGCAGAAATAGTTTTAGATCCTTTGATGCAGTTCAGTCCGAAGTGAACAGAAATAACATAGCCAAAGAGTGAGGAAAAGCTTTGTGTTGCAGTTCACAGGAGAGAGAGATGGTTTGGAACATCCCAAAATAACGCCTGGCTGCGCAAAGCTTTTACCTCAGCTCTAAATAGGATTTTTATCCTGTGGTTAATATTAGGGGAGACAAACTCTAGGATGCCAGTAGCTGTTGTTCTGAGCACTCTCTTGCACCGATTTGTTCTGAGCAGGGTGATGTGGTGTGGCTGCAAACGTGCAGTTATCTCAGTGCAGGGGCTGACTTCCCACTACTGGATGTGGAGCACTGTGAACCAAAACTTCTGCCGAGGGACTGCTTCATGAAAAGTGAGGGACCAAGGAAACCAAACTAGCAAAACTGACTGAAAAACGAGGCGTGCTTTGCTCAAGTGCAGCTAACATGGGAAACAACATTACTGAATAAGTAATACTACTTGGCACTTAGTGCTTTATGTCTTCAAAGCACATAACTGACAGTAGCAGAGTAAATCTTACAATTGCCTGGTGAAATATGAGACTAAGATAATAACAGCAGAGAAAGCAAAAGTCAAACTGAGATCAGTTGTGAGTTTCTGGCTTTAAGTCTCATGCTCCATCCCAAAATCAAGGGTCCCCCCCTCAGTAGCACATGAGTTGCATTTTATGTTAGTTTAATTACGTGTCTACACCTTCAGCTGTAATTTGAGACCAAGTCAGTCAGTTATTAGAGCCCAGAGAATTTGCAAATGAAAGGCAAGCCGACGGAGGAGGCTTGGTAACACAGAAACAAAAATCTCACTTTGTGCCTTGCTTCACTTGGCTGAAATACAATCAGCCGTGTTGAGTTCATGGTGTATCTGTAAAGGGCGCACTCCACCTGTGAAACACCCATCAGAAATCGGGGGCAGGGTGTGTCTGTCTTCTGGGGGCAGCTCCTTTCTGTGGATGTGATCTGTCTCTGGATGCTCCCCAGGGGTACAGATGATGTTCAGCTCTGCTCTGGAGCTCCAGTGTGGGGCTGGGGGCCAGGCAGGGAGTCCTTACTCTTAGCAGTGTGTGGGAAGAGTATTTAGCACTGGCTGGTGACTGAGGCGTTCTTGGCCACCGTGTTGAATGTGGGGGTGGTTGCAGTTGGCTGCTGAAGGGGTTTATCAGGACAGTGATTATTGCTGTGGGATTATACTGGGATTATCCTGCCCTGTCTGCTGCAGCAGATGTCCCGCATTCTGCACGGTTGTTCTGCACCTTCAGAGCTCTGGCTAGCATCCCTGAAAGTTTAGTGCAAAGAACAAGCTCAAAGCACACTGTGGGAAACTGTCGCCCTGATTTTTCAGCCTTCTGTGTGTCTCACAGTTTCATAGTTCTTAGGTTGTTTCTCACACACGGGTGTTATAAACAGAAGCATTGTTTTCCTTAATTCAAGGTCATTTACATTCTTGTTTTAGAGATATGGACAGCTGATGGACAGTTGTCCTGACCAGTGGGATGGGGAGAGGTGTCAACCTTCTCCCCCAGTCCCTGGCCTTTGTAGAAATACTATAAAAGTGGAGTCGGATTTTGTAATAAACAGTTCATGCCTTCTCACCAAAGTGAGTATGTGTGTGTCTGCGTGTCAAACAATGACAGAAAACCAAGATGCAGTGTGACACTCTGTCTCAAAGTTTGGAATATCCCGGACTAACAAAGTTATTGAATTAGGAGTAAGATCAAAAGATGGAGCATCTTTAAATACAATCAGCCTAAAGGAGGGTTGGAACAGAAACGAGTGACTTCATTTGTTCTGGTACAGAAAGGGGAGAAGTGAAAAAAGCCAGCAGTATGAAAATGCAGATAACAGCATGTTCAGTGAGGCACTACAAGGATGCTCCCTTAAATGAGGTAATTGCCTACAAGCTTAGCAGTGATACTGCAGCTAATCATTAGAAATAATGTAGGCGTGATAGATAAGCTCGGAGTTGAAAAGTTCCAACAATGCAATCACAATATCCTCAGGTTTGAATTGCTGATGAGAGGCCATACAAAGACTAGCAGGAAAAAAAAAAGAAAAAAAAAAAGTGGAGCCTGAGTAAAGCAGACCTTGAAGGAATGTGAAACGAGACTTAAAAACCTGTCTGGAGCTCAGTAATATGTGTGTGGGGAATCAGAAGTGAAGGAGCGGAAAGTGGTTGAGACAGGCTAGGGCAGGCTCTCATGAAAAGTCTTTCCAGTTGAGTCAACAGAACCCTGCATGGGTAAGTAGAGGACAGAAGTAACACTTAAGAGAAACAAAGATGTTGGGGGAAAAATAAAGATGCAAAGAGTCTGTGAAGTGAGAACAGAGTTAAAGTGCATACAGTGAAGCCTCATTTGTTTGCAGTTTGTTAAAAAGCCAGGCGTGCATGCAATGGCACATTTTGTTATGCATTTATTTATGTGCTTCCTGAACTGTGTGCCTGCCTACACAGCCGCAGAGGGGAGATCTTCATTTGGGGCCATTCATATTTGTCAGAGCAGGATGCCTGGCAGCTCTGCTAATTTTGTGCGAGGTCTGTTCTATTAATGGTCTTCTCCTGTGGTCAGAGAATAAGAATAGATACCCTCCAATGAAGTCAGCGAAGAAATACCAGTATAAAACAGTGTAAAACTTGTCAGTTTTGTACCTGCTTGTTTGATTCTGTGTTACCCACACCACCACCTGCCTTTCTCCCTCCACCATCTCCCCTTACAAATAGAAGCAGTGCTGTTCCCAAGCACTTCTTACCAGAAGAACACCAAGTCAGGAAGCCAGAAGATGGGTTTGAGGTTGCAGAATAACTTCCACCATCACTTTTGACAACTCTTCTTGCCTCTCTGGCTTTCTGTGTGAAAAATTAACATTTGCACATTTTATAGAACCTCTGTGAGGCTTAGTAAATTAAGATATAAGCAGCAGTGTGCTCCTCTCGTTAGAAGGTAGATATTTTTGTGCCCGTGCATGAAGATGGAATGCTCTTGGTCACGAATCAAACTGGGAAATGGAGCAAGGGAAGGTCTGGACATTTTCTGGAGGGATGTTTTCTCACAGCACTCTGCCCAAAATGTGCTTCCCAGCGGGGGAGTTCTGCCTGTTCGGTCCTGCTTTGGTGCTCTCCCTGCCCTGAGAAAAGTGGAATTGCAGGGGGGCAGGAGCTCCTTAGAAATCCCAGGCTTGCGCTTCTCTCTGAGGAGAAGGGTTTGGACACTGATTTCTGCTTCTTGACCCTTAAGAAAGGGTCTGTTCTTCATTCGATTCTTTCTGCTTTGGAACTGGTTGTGAAACAGCAGGTTGCAGTGAGTGGGCAGGTGCTGACAGCGTGGCACACTGTTGAGAGGGGTCAACCTTCTATTAGCAAATTATCCTCAGTGCCTGAGTAGCACTTTGCTTTTGCTGATATTCAAGATCTTTCCAAAACATGTTAATTAAGGAATATCCAAACGGTATACTTTCAATTTATAACAACTGATGCAGAGAGGTGAGAAAGCACCCCTGTTGGGTTAATTTTCCCCATGAATGAAACCTTGTCTCTATGTTAAATAACTTGTTAGAATTTGAATTAAAACTTCTGAAGTTTCATATCACCTCAGACTCAGAAATTGTTGCACAGTGAATAGTTCCAGTCAAACATGCCAGCAAAATAGCAGGGCTTCCTGGCACAAAAACTTTGCATCTGTGAAGCTCTGGTACTGAAGGTAATGGTTTGAAAGAATGCAGTTTTAAAACATGGAAATATTATGTAAAATCAATAGATGTACTGGGTACTATTTATTTCTCTGATATTTCAGGTTGGGTTTTTTTATTCTGTCAGCAGCAGGTGTTAAATTCTACTAAACCAGTGAAAAATATAAATAAATATTTAATTTACTGTACCTATCAATTATATAAAATTGGCTTATGAAATATTAAAGGATCTTTTAAGCGATTGCAAGTAGGAACACTAGTTAGAAAATCCAGTTCCTTAACAGAAACTTAATATAGATGTGGAAATAAACTAAGGATGATTTTAGGGTTGTAGGTCCTGGATTTTGTTGTTGTTTTTGTTGTTTTTTAAGGTATCAAGGCCTAGAGGTTGTGCCTGTCTAATTTGAAGACATATACTAACGGGAGCAGCAATGTGGATTTAGACTGCTGAAGAGAAATGTGTTGAGTGGAAAAATACATCAGGAATACGTGATCTTGAACATCAATAGGTTGTTTCAAAAAACTCACTTGAATATACCTTTTAGTCATAAGGACACAGGGAAAAACAAAGAGGCGTAACAAGAGATGAGCACAAACATAACTGAAATACCAGCTGAGCCACGAAAGCCACAAAACCAAGAAGCTTCCCATGAGGAGGGCAGGGATTCTTTTCCTTACCTGAATGGTAAAGCTGAATGTTAAAACGCACTGATATCAATATAAAGACATCCATGAGCCTTTATCATATCATGTCCTAACGGTGGTGATGCTGCATTTTTAAGAGTCACGTCCTGAAGTGCAGAGAAACACTGAACACCCCAGCTGACTGCTGGGTTGCTTGTGCACATTCCTCACTGAGCTGCACAGGACTGGTCAAATGCAAATGCATTTATTGTAGAATGTGCTCGTCTCAATGGTGTTTGGAAAGAGANCTGGGGTCCCAGCCAGGGTCTGAGACCCCCCAGGGCAGTTCCAGGGGTTTTCCACATGCCCTGGACTCCAGCAAGACTTCTCCAGCTTGCCTCTGTGGCTCCTTGCAGTGTTTTTGATGAGTTACACAAAGAATTTAAATTTCCTTGGCAGGTACCTGGTCTGCTTGGAGTCTGTCTCCCAGCCCTTCTGTGTTCCTCTGCTTCTTGTTGTTACAACTCAGATTGTGTTGGGAACATCTTGGAAAGAATGGAAGATATTCCTTTCTTTGATACAACACTTTGGAATTTTATCCTCTGGGAAATGTTCCTGATTTGGTGTTGTTGGGGTTTTTTTTCAATTTTTTTTCCAGAAATTTTAGTTTTAAAATTCAGCATCTCTCAGATAAAACAATTTAAGATTTCTGCCTGTACTTTATAGTTACTAAGACCATAGCTTTCCCAGAGGTGTCTGTAGTAGTCCTCCTTCTGAGGGAATTTTTCAAAGACTAAATTGACAGCAAAGGCCATAGTCTTCATGGCAAGTCAACAGGGCATCTGATTGTCTTTTGTACTTTTGATGTTTCTTTCCTGCCAGCATCTGGGCTGTAAAGTGATTTTCCTGCAGTGTACAACCGCAGCTGATTTCTAAAGTTGAGTTCTCCCTAAATCTCAGATGTAGGAAAGATTCCTCCTTGGTGATACCAGGAGATTTTCTTGATTATAACATCTTCTTCCCCTCGCCTTTGCAGTCATGCTGCCAGTCCAATACCCAATTTACCAGCCTATCCCAAGCATCACGGGAGTGGAGGAGTGCAATCTTGTAGTTTGCCGCAAAGATCTGCCAAGCCATCTCTAACAAACCAAAAAGGAAACGAGGCAGGATGTTCCGTGTCCCGTGCATCACACTGAACTTCAATTACGGAATACAAAACTGAGAGGCATGTGTCTTCAAAAGCCTCCTCCCCACTAGTCCTGGAAAGTGGAGCCGTGGAGAACTGAAAGGAAGCACAAATCCATAAATGGAGCTGTGGAGCAGAGCTGACCCCAGGATGTGGAAGCAGCTTGGTGGGGTACGATGGAGAGGGGTGGCATTTTTCAGCCGGTTCCTTGCTACCCTGGCACCACATATTGCTGTTGATATCTGACTAGGTAGGTTTATGCTGTAAGCAGGCCCTGTGTGTGCAGCTGCTCTGGGTCTCCCCAAACCCAGATTCTCCGCAGCTTCCTTGGGCACTGGTTGCAGCTTCAAGGCAGAATCCTGCAGGAACTTCAGCTGGCCGGACCCTGTGCTATTGTAACCAAGCCTTTTCCAGAGCCAGCTCAGCTTTAAACCAAGTAGAAATTCTTGTGGGTTTTTTTTTTCCCTAGAAATAAACCAAAAATATCCTAGTAAAATAAACAGAGCTACTCCATGCCCTTGAACAACTTCTTGGTGAGTTCATGTGCAGGCACTTGCTTGTATTATGAAGTAAGAACCGAAGCTGGGAGAGAAATTCAAGAAGAAAGTAATATCTTTTTCTTCTAAAATGTTGAAGAGATTGAGTAAAAAAAAAAATAGTGAGAGGTAAAGAGAAGCTTTTAGGTTTGAAATGTTCCCGTGCCTTTTTTACTGTCTTAAGAACAACAGCTCTGGAATGAAACACAGGAACATGCAGAGCATTTTGTCATACAAGTATAAAAGTGCTGCAGATGAGAACAAATAATTATTAATTAGTAACACCGCTGTATTTTTTTGCTCCTTCCTGTCTAATGAATGTGTTGTTCATGAAAGACAGAAGCAGGAGAGATCTGAGATTATCTGAGGGGGATTTTTATACAGTGGAAGGCAAAGGAAAGATAAGAACTGAATCAGTTAAAGTCAGAAGGAGGCAACTAATATGGCATTTGAGGTATCAGTGATGCCTTTTCCATTATTCATGGCAGTGACTCCTGTATGGCTTGTCAGTTTTCTACGTTTTCATTTGCTAAATTAGGTGGGACATCACATAAAGAGTAAAGTAGTCAGTGAAATGTAGGAAGATTTGAGATCATCACGATCATGCAGATGCCTTTCCACAAAATGTGGTTAGCTACAGCACTGGTTTCTATGTTAATTTACTAGTGAATAATTTAAAAAGACCTGTTTACTTTTTAATAAAAAGGAAAGATATAAATTGGCTGAGTGTTCTTAATGTTACTTACAGCTGCCATTGAGCAGATGTTAGGGATTCTTAGTGGTAGGCTAGACCAAAATAAGTTTTATGAATAAACAAACAATTTCTTTTTACTACCAACTCTTTCAGGCTGGTTCTCTCCCAAATTCACTGTGAATGGCTTTTTAAAGTCTCCTCATAAATAATTACCTTTCTTCGGCACTTTTTTTCTAGGCACTTGGATTTTAATTACAGTGATGAACTGTTTTAATAAGTTGTTAAATAATTTTATCTTTTTAGGAGTGAATCCATTTTCTATTTCTCTTTGACTTCATCGGTTCCTGGGACTTTAATCCTTTTAATTCTTGCTAATTCACTTTATAAATTCATGCTGGGGAGGTAAACAGCATGAAGCAGCATCATTTCCTTTTGAACTCTGCGCACGTACACCCACCTCAGCTTGCTGGTTATCAATGGTCTCCTGTTACTAGTAACCATTTTGTTTAACTCAGTCATTCGGATCACAGTGAGTATGAAAAGAGAGGTAATTAAATGGAGACAATGTGGTTTTGCTTTGGGCTAATGTCTGGGGGCCTTAAAACCCTCCACGGAGGTGAATACAGTGCTTAGTTCGTAGATAAGGGATGTGTAACAGTGCTGTACTTCACCCCAGAGCAGCATCTTCCAGTGTAAATACTTATCAGACACCTTTGCCTGTGATTTGACGTCGGGAAATGCTGGGCACAGAATTCCTCCCGGCTCTCTTTGCTGTTTGTGCCAGGAGGAAAGTTGCAGACAGGGTGGTCGCGCTCCGCGCTGCCTCCGCGGTTTGGCCCCTGACAGCTGAGCAAGGCACGGGGGATGTTCTGCTTGGCCACCCCTGTTTCTGAACATCTGAGTGAAGAAGTCACTGGTACCAGAGTGAGGCTCTCAAATATTTTACATAGGTGAATTTTTTGGTTTGTTTTTTTGGTGTTGTTTTTTTTTTTTCCCTTCCTATAAGAAAGATATGAAATGTGCTGTCTCGGTGAATAGTGACATTTAATAACTTGCTGCTAAATACCTGTGAGGATATATATATATATATACATCTAGCACAGAGAGAGCTTCATATTCCATTTCTTTGAGTCACAGCACTTCAGTAAAACGAGTGGGATGCCAAAGTCCAAAATGATAATATGTATTTAGTGTAAGTTTTTAAAAATGTAAAACCCACCTATGAAATGTAGCTTTGAAGACTGGAATATCATCTTTGTTTTGCCAGTGGACTGGTGAAATCAGCATTTCTCTGTCGGTCTCAATAATTTTTTTAACCAAAACCCATGCAGTTGTTTAATCAGATTGTTGGTGCTTTTAGTTTGAGATGCTCACCATAATTGCATAATCTGGTAAGATCAGCATACAGGCTGTTGACAAAGGAAGGTGGAGAAACAATCCCCTGGCATATTAAATACCTTTTTTTGAGTTGGTCCTTATTTGTGATGGTGCTTACTGATCTTTTTCATTTCCTTCATCCAAGTAGTGCTCAGTAGATGTTACTCCAGAAAAGTCGGACTGAATTTATCAAGCAGCACACCTTCATAAAGCATCCCTTTGAAATAAAATTGTTAGTTTTGCCATGTGAGCATTGTTAATAATGCAATGGGAGGAAAAAAGGATTTCTTAAAAAACCAGGAGTGTCTCTCCCTGACCACCAGCAGAGAGGTGCCTCCTGCTTGGAAGTGTGGCTGCACAGTCAGGGGTTTTGGTTGTTTTTTTCACAGAAGGGAGCTGGCAGGTTCTTTGGTATTCAGGCTGCCTGAAGAGTTGGAAACATTGCAAAACAACCCCACTGACAGTAGTGAAAACATCTGTCTGAACCTGGACGTTCTCACCTCCACTGCAGCCTACACACCTGGGCTTTTGCACTTTTGCTGAATGCCAAATTATCAAGGTGGAGAAGGAAAAAAGAAACACTCTGAGGGGCAAAGTTTCCTGAAAAGTAGGAGCTTTAAATAAGATTGATGCCCTTTAAAAATGAGCATCGTGATGCCTTATATGTATAGGTCAGGCCATCCAGGGGTGTTACCCTTTGGATATTTCTTGCATCAGGAGAATCCAGGAAGTCCATGATAAAATCTATGTGTTTGCAACCTGTTGGTGTCGAAGATGCTTGAATGTCATAAAAAAATAAGCTGAAAGCGCCTCACGTTTTCCTGGTAATCGCATGATCACCCAAGTGCAACATTCATCCCTCTGTGCGAGCCCTCGGGAGATCTGTTCTACCTGATTTGTAAAAGCCAGGTGGCAACAAACTGGTCGCTGAGGAGTCTGCTGAGATTCGGCACCTTATATTTTTTGGTTTTCAGGCAAAGCCAGAAGCCAAAACATTGACCCTTCCAATTGCTCCAGGAAAATGCCTTTGATCCTGGAAATCCCCCTGAAGCCTTCAGCTGTGCCCGCTGCCTTTGATTGCAGGGGACAGTGTGGAAGAGGGGCTGATGCTGCTGTTTGTCCTCTGCATGACAAAGAGGCTGGGTGGATTCTGACTGTGGCATTAAGACATGGACTTTTCAATCTCAAAAATTAATCCTGCCTTTCTCTGGGTTAGCGTAGGAGCAGAATCTTAAACTGCTTTTAACATCAAGTGTTGAAAAACACTCAAAATGACATTGAAGTGTCATGATTTTGGCTGTATTATGGATGGTGGATTTTTTAAAACCTTTAAAATTCATAGCACCTTCTTGATAAAGCAGGCTGATTTTCTGCTTGCTTTATTCAGTGTGGAGTATTTTCAATTTGATTTTAAACAGCTATTTCTTCAATTTGAGTAATTTTGTTACAAGCTAATAGACAATGCGTAAGTGTACCTGAGCTTTAATGTTCACATATTTGTTTCAAAGTTGTTATCAACGTTAAAAAGCACAAAGCTAAATGTAGTTGCTAAAACACGGAATGCAAACTGCCATTGCTGTGGTTCTAAGCCATCATGCATATTTATTATTTTCTTCCAATTGCAATTGCTATTACTGGTAGATATATCAGGGTTTTAGCCTCGGTCTGTAATATGTCATGTCCAGCACAACACTTTGGGAGGCTGAGATGTATTGATCCAAAACCAAGAATGCCAAGAGGGAAAAAACCTGACCTAGACCAGTGCTGTTTTAATTACACCACGGTTTAAGCTAGTTTATCATTGTTTAGCTTAATTTAAGTGTGAACAAGGAAGTGATGCAACGCATTTCAGTGTTTGTAAAGGAAGCTTAAAGGGGGAGGTTTTCAATTCAAGTCCAGTTTCTCCCACAACATTTTGGTTTTTTATCCACCCTAGCCAGAGCCCGTGGCTCAGTGCTGAGAGTGCTTGCATTCAGTCTGAAAGGAGAGGCCAGGCTTTATGGTTCTTCATCAGTAATTGCTGGAGGAGGCTGTGGATTTGGGAATCTGGGGCCAGAGCTGTGCCACCAGCACTGCCTCCTTGCCATGGGTGCACCGTGCTGCACTCTCAAGCTGTGCAGGAGAGGAGCTTTCTACTGCTGTCTTCTGTGCTTTCAATCTTGCCCAAAATTAGGAGCATGGCAAAAAATAGCCCACAGAATGGCTTGTAGAGGAAATCAGCACTGCAAGTGGGTAAGCTGAGAGAAAGGTGCGTTTTTTCCCAGTGATAGCAAGGTTAGGATTAGGTGTTGGGATGCCTTGATTTATTTGTTCCTTCTGCCTCGGGCTTGCCATGTGTCATTAGGCAAACTGCTTCAGCAGTTGCAGTAGTGCCATCTGCAAAAAGAAATAAGGTTAATGTAGGTCATACACCATAGCACCCCTGAGTGCAGTGTGTGGCACACCCTTTTGAAGAAGAAAAATGGGATCCTGGTAAAGAAACAGGAGATTTTACAATCAGGTATCAATACAGGAACTCCTTAAACTTCCTTGTTGTCCCACAAGAAGTCACTCCTGCTGTTTCCTCCTTGGAGAGGAAGAGGGATGGCTGTTCCAGCAGCCCACAATTGCCTGAACTCCTGCGCCCTGGCATCTCCCGGCACTGCTGCTGCATGCAGTGCAGGGAGGTGACTGGGAGCGTGTTTCCTTCTGGGCTTCAGTGTGGCTCCAAGCCAGGTGCCACCAGTGACAGGGTTCCAGCTGTGGTCTTTGGACCACATGTCTGTCAAGTTTTATCTTCTTTTTTCCAGGGTTGGGATTAAATGCTCGAGAGATGTTTCGTGTTTGGACTCAGATGTTTATTAATTCTTATCTACATTACAGTCTCACAAACTGTGTGTTCTACAGCACTTCAGGCTAACAAACTAAAAATGGAGCCCAATCTCTCTCTACAAGGCCTTTTAAGGATAAACTGTCCAATTAAGAAATGACACATAAATTATTTTTACTTTTAACCCAATAACCAACCACCCATGGCCAGCAGTGCAGACTTTTCTACCCAATTACAAAACACCACTTAAACCCATGGAGAAGGTGAAAAAGAAGGACTGGCCTATGCCCTAAATCCTCCATCTTGCTTTATATATATTACTATATTCTAAAGCCTTAGACTCTAAGTTTTCCACCCTGTGATATCACACACTTCTATTCAAACTCCACATCCATAATCCCAGTGCTGTCACTCAATTTTGGGAGCCTCTTCCAAGACCTCAGCTCCAATGCAGTGTTTGCTTGGGGGTCAGTGCCTGTCAGCACAGAAAGCCTGAAATTCTGGAGTCAGTGCCCAGGGTTCCAACACATGTCAGTTATTTATCTCCTCTTTCTC
The DNA here is from genome assembly GCA_013397315.1 of Donacobius atricapilla. Taxonomy (NCBI): domain Eukaryota; kingdom Metazoa; phylum Chordata; class Aves; order Passeriformes; family Mimidae; genus Donacobius; species Donacobius atricapilla. The sequence continues at coordinate 417,362 of WBMY01018124.1, read as the reverse complement.
CATGCCACGGAGGGATTGGATTGGAAGGAACGCTGTAAAAAAGCAAGAGTCTGTGCTGTGTAGCTGAGCAACACAAGGTGGTGTGGCCCTTCCTGCTGAACCTTCTAAAGAAACATTTCAAATGAACACACAAGAAACTAATACTAATTAAGTAATAGTATCCTGCGGAGGCCTGTGGTAGACCTTGCAACAGGGCATTAGCAAGCTGTGCATAATTCAGCAATGCTGAATTCTTGCAGCCATCATCTGCAGGGAATTTTGCCTGAGTGTGGACTTGATACATTTGTTTTTCATACGTTTTTCATTTGTGTGCATGTGTAAGTGTTCCTAAGGGCATTGTTTGGCCTGCAGAGCCCCTGTTGCTGGAGGTGCTGTTCAAGAAAGGGAGCAACCATTCTGAGTCTTGGAAACCGAGCAGGGATTGTAGGATGGGTTTTCAGGAAGGTTGTCCTACTTGTAAACAGACATTAAATGTGGAGCCCTATGATGGGATTTTTACCTTTTTTTCCCCATTGTGTGCAGGCACTTTTTCGAAAAGAGCTGCAAAAATGGGCAGTTCTCAACAGATCAAGTTATAAACCAGCATTTTTCAGTGGCAGCTGGGACACAGGCACGTGAAAACAGGCACAGGCACCTCACCAAGTGGTCTGGCGGTGTAGCCGCGTGTCATGGAGCTAAAGCTACCTGGTGAGCTGCTGCTAAAATGAGTTGTCACAGCTTTGCATCTCTTGATCTGGATGGCAAAGTTAAGCTAACGGGGAATGTATTTTATCTTGCTGCTGGAGCAGGATAAGGACGTGTAAGTGGGACAATTAAGGATGACTCAACTGACAAGGATTAGCTGCTACATTAGCCTTTTATATCTTGCCCTGCCTCTTATTTTCAGAGGGTTGTTAACCTGGTCACCCCTGGCAAGGCTAATTGTGCGTGAATCTGAAGACCCTTCGTTTGGGTGCTCATAAAATAGAAAGATGACTTGCTAATGGGACTTCCTGCACATCTGATACGGTACTGTTTTGTCACTGCTGCCTTGTCAGCAGAAACAGCAGGTGGGTTTGCAGGCCCTCTGAGCTGAGAATGCCACTTCTTGCCAGAAGTCCTGGAAGCCTTGGAAAGATCTGTGCTCTCCCTGTGCCGCTGCATGTTGTTCTATCTCAGTTGCAGCGATGAAGATATATCTGTGCTCATTGCAAATACTTACAAAGTAGCACGGCATAATTGTCCCTCTGCAAGCATCCCTCTCTAAACTATTGTTTAAAACTGCCAGCCACATCTTTGTTCTTTATTAAGACTAAGGCAGCAACACAGAGTCTGTAGGTATCAGGAGATAATCATTCCCCAAGGGCATTTGAAACACTTCACAACCAAAAGGTTGTGATTACTCCACGATTGCTCTACTGCTTATTATTCCTTATTGCTTAATTATGGAATCAGAGTGTGTTTCCTGGATGCTGTCATCTGAATAAGATTCTCCACTCCTCATGCTCTGCTTCGGTGTTACATGGACTGGAAATCTCTGTACAGGATAACCATAGGGCAAGCCGGTTCTGGAAGCCCTTCTGACCTTTTGGGAGACCGCAGCATTCACAAACGAGGCTGTGTATCGAGAACAGAAGAAATAGAATGGACTTCCTCTGACATAAATGGCCTGTTGAGCCCACAGCCTCGGTTATTGCGTCCTGTTCTAACCAGCTGAGCTCATCCCAGCTCCCTGCTTCAGTGAGTCTCACATGACTTGCTGTCTTGAAAGGAAGTGTACTGTTGTGGCTTCACAGTGGAAAATAAAGTAGAGAGAGTGGTCTTTTCCAGGCTCACCAGGCCTAGAAATCTACCCTGGCTAACTGATTTTGTAAAACCTTGGATTTAATGCTTCACTGAATCATGTAATCTACTCTAAGGAAGGGGAAAGTCATTCAGTGTGTGTTTTAGCCTTAGACTTGATTTTTTTGAGTGTATTCATTCACGGGAAAATGAGAAGATGGGTGATAAAACTCAGGTTTCTAAATCATCACCCAAATTTCCCGGTGAAACTCCTTCCGAGTTTAATTCCTTAAACTTGTTTTTGGAAACTTGAATAAGAAATAGACTGGGTGAAACTCTCTTATTATCACAAGGTTGGCATAAAGTTTGCTTAATGAGGTGCCTTTTACGGCAGCACTTGATTTTTAAATCCCTCTTTTCTTTGCTGAAATCCAAACGTTAATAGCACCTTCCACCTTGGCTCTCTGTGCTAGTGTGGGTCCTCTGTCTTCTGCCTGCAGTCCTGCTAGCAAGCTCTTGTGTCATGAAAAGAATTTGTTCGGGAAATAAAAATGTATTGTTTTCATTGTTAGAGGATGCTACTAAATTGGCTGTATGTTTGTCTAATAATCACATCTAAAGCTGATTATTCTCGTAATAGCCTTAAGATATTATTTAAAAATAAATATATAAATGCACAACTTTTGTACTAATACTAGTTTTTAATCTCTTCTTGTTTCTGTGAAGTCTGAATGAGATTTTCAAAATTGAATAATAATTTGATCCGTTAATCTTTTGAAGCTAGTAATTTTATTTTCCCCTCTTTGCAGTCTCTGAGGCTCGCAAATGAATAGAGCTTCATTACTGGAGTCTGCATTTAATAACCATTATCCATTATCTTGTAATTAAGACTCCCTGTAACGAATCATGAGGACAATGCAAAAATACATAGTACATTTCTTTAATGAACTGGAAAATGTTCATCTTGTTCTATTTAGTAATGAGTTGCTGAATAGTCGTTAAATCCACTGGAGAATAGAACTAGATGGATTTTGAAGACTATCTTGAGTTTGTGGTTAATCTATTAGAATTAAAATTTCATCTTCTATTTTTATCAACAGCTGATTAGAAGTCATTCTGTTTGACCAAATTGATTAGAAGACCATATACAAGGGCAGCTGTTGTTTAATGAAAGTTTTTAATGAAACTGTACCATAGAGACTTCTAATTATAAGACTTACAAAAGCTTTGACTTACCTTATAGCAGGAAAAATGAGAAGCATGGCACTGAAGGACTTTAAGTGCTACATTGCGAAAGGGAAATTAAAAAATACAATTTGGTGGTGTTGAAGTTTCACTTCCCCTGCTCCTTGTTTTAATGTGACTATCAGATGTCCGTGGTGTCTCTCTGGAAGGGAGCAGCTCTGAAATGTGCAACTCAATTGTCTCTCCTGTGTGCTCCATTCTTTGCAAAGCCCTACCAACTGTTAATTGCCTCTCTTGCACGTTGCACTTTCTGCGGGGTTAGAATCTTTCCTGCAAATAGTTTTTTTTTTTTCTCTCCAGAATGGAGGTGCCTAGTCAGAAAGCCTGCAGTGAAAACTGTGGTCTTAGAAGCCCCAAGGTTGGTGATACCGTCTGGCCGTGTTTAAAAGCCACAGAAACGTGCCTGGCCTGGCGCAGCCTTGCCGTCAGACCCAGCTGCGTGCCCCTCAGCTGTGCCAGCAGGGAGGCACTCTCTGGAGGGTGCTGCAGCCCACAGAGCCCAGTCACGGCAGCTCCTTCCTTGCAGCCAGGGCTGAAACTTCCCTTCCCTACTCCAGGGGATGTTGTAGAGGCATCATCATTCACATAAGAGACAAAACGGACCCCAAGCCAAATTTGAAGTGGAAGCAGATGCAGTTCCAATTGACTTAAGTGGATGATGCACTATTACATGATGTTTGAATTATCCCTCTTCTTCTCCCAATTACTTTTGATAATTAATGATCCCACGGTACACCTTTTCTAAGAAGTAGGTTCCTAGGGGTGAAGTGGGTCCTAATGAAATTAAAGAAGTTTTGTCATTGTGTTCTGTCAGCGCTGGATCATGCACTGCAGGGCACATTGTTTTTCCTTAGTTTCTTAGCTTTTTGTTACACTGTGCTTCAGGATTTCTTTCAAACCAAGGCAGAACAGCATGAATACACAAGAATGTTACACAAGTATTAAGACAGGCACTGGAGAATATTATTCACTAGTGAGAAAACAGGAAAAAATGAACCAAGGCTAACTCTTGTTCTTTAAAGAACACAGATGTTTGTGACCTTGTTACTGCATTAAATCAGACTGTGGATTTAAGTATAGTAATTTACGATTGTTACAATTGCAAAATGCATAAACGGGGAGTTTTCCCTTGGTTTACAGTATTACCCAGCTGGTTTAGTAAACACATATGAGATATCTTTCCCTTCTCCTAAAAACAGCTGCAGGAGATACAATAGCAGGCTGTCAGACATGAGACCAAGTAGACATGAAGTTAAATTAAAAAAAAAAAAAACTGATGAAAATTATTTCTATTCCCAAAGATCCTTGTGGAAACACTAAAATGTTGATTTATGTACACCACGGGGACATCTGTGCGAAGGAATGCTTCAGAATTGCTGTGAAGCAGGAGGGCATCTTTGAGGCTGTGAACCTGTATGCGCAGAGGGACTCTTGTTCTAAAACTGCTATAAAACATTTTCCTTCCTTTCAGGTTCTGATTTTATAAAGACATCTACAGGAAAGGAGGTGGAAAATGCGACCTTTCCCGTTGGCATAGTCATGATGCGAGCCATTAAGGAGTACTACTGGCAAACTGGCTACAAGGTAGTTCTCATTTCCTTTGTAGACATTAACCAAACAGGCTCACTCAGAAAGAAATAGTGTCATAGGATTGATTTAATAATATTATTTTTTTTAACTTCTGTCTTCTCTCCCATGAAGAGCTGCAATTCCGTAAAAGCTCACGTGACTGAAGCGTTCCCTGCTGCCTCTGGATTTGAATTTTGTTTCACCATTGGAGTGGCCATGTCCGTCAATAGCAGGGCTGACAGTGGCTGACGTGCTCCCATAAACCTCAGCAGAGCCACGCAAATGTAGCGCCACTGAGTCTGTCCAGTGTGCACAACTGTATTTTCCGACTTGGTCCTGACAGCCCGAAGGACACATTTTGCACTTTCCTCCCTTGCTGGAGAGGCTTTCCTGTATCTCCAGCTAAGAGCCTCTCCCCATTTCTGGCCGCCCTTCCCTCCCCTCCAGCCTCTCCTTCTGTCCCTGCTGCAGGTGGCCTTGCCAGGTGCAGTGTCAGGACACGGGAGGAGCCGTGGGATGGGGGCTGAGGTGGCTCCAGGGGCTGTGGGAGCTGGAGGAACCTGTGACACCGGGTCGGAGGGGTGTCCCTCCTCTCTCTGGAGCCATCTAAGATGAGGCCAGCATGGATCCCTGGGCTGGCCCCGCTCCTCCTTTCCCCTCCTGCCTCCCTCTCTCTGCCGCACAGGAATCTGAGCAGCTCCAGTCGCTGTTTCTGTGGGAGCACCACCAGTGCCCCAGCGTGGGGCAGATCCCCGGGGCCAGCAGCTCCCACCAGTGCTGTGTGCCACAGGTTGGTCCCTGCTGCATCAGCACAGCCTTGTCCCCATAATTGGATATAAACGTTGAATTCACCTTTTGCTTTCAAAGGAGCCATTCATGGTGTGGAATGTGTTGTTAAGAGCTCGCGTCCGTGTGCACGTGTGTGAATTAGATGTAAACTGACTTCATGGACTTTTATTAACTGAAGACAATATTATCACTGGCAAGAAATTTCTAAATGGTTTCTTTAACAAACTAATTTTGCTGCTGTAGGGAGGCTTTCTAGCAAGGCGTTGCCTGGGAAAAACAGGTTAATACAGAAATTAAACTTCTCCAAGGAAAGGAACAAGTTGCAGAGTAACATTTATTGACTGATAAGCTGTGGTGGTGATATGAAAAGTGTGCAATATAATGGGAAATAATCTTTTCCTGTCATTATTGAAGGACATACATAAATTGGTTTTTCTGTTGGGAAAACCCCCAATCCAGAAAAACTTATTACTTTTAATAATGTAAGGTGAAGAGAAAATTCTTGAGGAGATGAACTTATTAAGCAAAATAATGAAATGCTGTGAAACAGCAGGAAAGTGGTAGCTGGACTTTGTACTGCTCTTGAATTAAATTCCAACCCCCCTTCCTTTTTACCTTTTTGTGGCAGTCAGATGTGCTGTTTGGAAAGCTGGTAAATGGAGGAGAGGACAGGCTTCTCTTTGTCAGCTTTTTTTTTTTTTTGCAAAGAAAAGAGCTTTCAGAATCTGCTAAAAGGGGAAGGAGTTCTGAATGATGGTTTTAATTCTCTTATTAACTATTTCCCTTGTTTTTGCCACAGATTATCTCAAAGAGATGTAGTATTTCTAGGAAGAGATCTAAACTGAAAATTCATTAGAATTTCTTTTCCTGAGGGAAACCACATTCCAACTGTTCTTGTTTATTATCTGGAAGATGCTTTTCCAGTTGCTGGGCGTTAAATTCTTTTTGGAAATCTAATGTTAACAGATGTATGCATACTCTCACACATCTATTTGTCCACCCACAAAAACACAGTCTTCATGGTTTGGATTTATCAAGCTTTTCCTGCTTTTGTTCCTTTTAATCTTATTGGAAATATGCCATTATCACAATGCTCCAGCACGAGAGAAGGATTTATTCTGTGTTTGTTGGTCCTGAAATCGCTATATAAAAAAGATTACCAAACACATTTAAAACCAGATACTTTCTGATTCCAGTATTATATCCATAAGGCACAAAGAAATCCTCAGAGCACTGAGGTTTCAGGAGCTTACATACAAAAAACAAAGAGATAATTCTTGCAGAATGTAAAGGTTGATGGCAGAAGGAAACATGGGAAGAATCACTGTGTGCTACATGTTGTTCAGATTTATTTATTTTTTTTATGCCGGAAGAATTTTTCCTGATTCTGCTTGCTTTTCAAGGTTTAGGTAGCTGCCGCAGGCCAACATTTTGGCATTTTTGATGAGAGATTTGATGGCTGAGTGTCACAAGCTCTGTCTCAGGACGAGGTGGGTTTAAATGGCACATGACCAAAGGACTGGCATTGGGGGAGCATGCCAAGGACACAGCAGGTCCATCGTGGCATCCAGGACATGCTTTACCTCGGAGGTAACTGCCCAGAGATAAGTTTTACTTGGTGTTTGTGCCTTTGCAGACGTGGCAGCTCACCTTCAGATGTGACACACCTCTCACACCCAGGGACTGAGAGCACATCCAGCCTGTGGTGGGGGGAAGAAGTGTTGCAGCTCCTGTGAAGCACAGACCTTTCAATTTTTTTGATAAAGACAGACATAATTTAATTCCCATTTGGAAAATTTTAGTGAAAACTAAACCTCTGATAGGTTTGAGCGTACAGCCCAATCATGTGTAACTGTGCTGCACAGTTACATTCAAACCTATCAGAAGTTTAGTTTTCACTAAAATTGTATGTATGAATTTTCACTAAAATCAGGTACACATGACTTTATTTTTTTAAAAAAACAGCCAGTTCTCACTGCTGTCCAAGAGCCAGCCACCTCACATGCTTTAGTGTTATGTTAATGTGATTATATGCAGATATTTGGGATATCTGCACTATGTGATTATCTGCAGATATGACTGGGATATGCAGATATCCCAGTCTTGCCTAAATCCCTTGTACTAGAGGCAAATTATTCCCATTAGACCCCAAGCCCAGCTCCTGAGAAAGTCAAAAGTATTGCTCCCTCAGGATGAAAATTGTATCTTTGGCTAATGGCTGAAGCTTGATGGCTCCCAGTGTGTGGGCTCAATATTTCTGAACCTGAGAGAGTTTCAGCCTGCTAACCACTGCCAGCTCCTTTCCCAAGGGAAAGCTGCCAACAGTTTTCTCTTTTCAAAACATCTCTCTCCATTTCTCAGCACAGGCTCAGCAAACAGTGTCCCCTTTGCCAGAACAACTGTCCCAGGGGTTGTTTCCTATTCCGAACCAATGGAGAGCAGTGTCAGTGCCATGGAGCAATAACAGACCTTTTTACACAGCGTGTTCTAAAAGAGACTGCTGGGATTGTAAATAAAGCTTCTTTCTCTTCTGACAGCTCCATGGAGTCAATCTATTCCCTGTATTCCAGGTCCTTACCAGGTAAAGCTGTTGCACCACAACCACTTGGAGACTGCAGCCGGACAAACATCGATTTCTCTTCTAGGGTTGCTGATGGATGAAAATACATATTGCACTTCTTTTTTTTGTTTGTTTATTTGTTTTCTCTCTCTCTCTCAAGGTTGGATTTAAACCTGCAGGGGGCATCAGGACAGCCAAAGAAGCTGTTACTTGGCTAATGCTGGTGAAGGAGGAGCTGGGGGTGGAGTGGCTGACACCAGAGCTCTTCCGCCTGGGTGCCAGCAGTTTGCTGGGAGACATTGAGCAGCAGGTGGGTTGTTGGCAGCTTGCAGCTCGTGCAGAGCAAAACTCATCTTTCTAAACATGCTGGCTTACTGCTTCTGCAGAAATGGAACATCCATCCGATTCATTACTCATGACAGGTTCATTATTTCTTTAAGAATAATAAAGCTATTTGTTTATTTATTTTAGATTTATTGCATTTATTAAATTATTAAGTTTATTAAGTATTAAATAAAATATAAAGCAGCAAAGAAATAAAATCAGTATTTCTTTAATTTGAGCTGTCGTTACAGGCATTTGGGACTCTGATGTTGGGGCAGCTGACCATGGTCTAGGCCATGTCTGCAGTGTAAAATTTTGCAAAATTTAGGCAAAAAGGGCTCAGTTTGTGCATGGGCAGAGTCTTTTCAAATGCATGGCAGTGCTCTCCCCTTCAATCCCAGCTGTGACTGAGCCTGGCAGGCCCCTCGTGTCCCTGTGCCACAGCTCCTCAGGGTGCATTTCTATCTCATCCTACATATGGGGGCTGCTGGTAGAGCATTTTTTTACATACTGGTTGTTTCCTGGGGAAGAAAGCCCCAGTGGGAAGAAAGGTTCTGACCTATCTATCCATGATCTACATCAGTGGCACAGGGTTTCAACCCTGAGCGATGCAGTGTAATTGGGAACAGTGTAGTGTCATAGGAACTGCCGAAACTTGAAGGCTTCTGGTCTTGACTCCCATGTTCATTAAGCCCAGGAGAGGAGGTGATATTACCTTTAACCAAGAAAAATACCTGAGAGTCATTATCGTGTTTGTGCTGCTGGGAAAACGTGAGGTACAGGGGATTTGGGGGAGGACAAAAGCACTAATCTCTTCCCTTTCCTCACCTTTCCTGGCAATTGAAATTCTGACATGCTTTAAGAAATGTTTTAAGAACAGCTGAGAGGCGTCAGGTTAATATTCATGACTGCTGGAAACCCCTGGCTCACTCCCGCAATGAGAATTACATTGTCTTGCTCCCTCTGCCTCACTCTTGACCTCAAATTATGTCCCTGGTTATGACAGAGCAGCATGAGCTTCCTCTTTGCCGCTGCCATCACTGCTGGGTGTTAGAACACAGCCAGTGATTCTGTTGCACCATTTGTTCTGATTTCTTAAGGGCTCTGTCTTTTATCTGCCAGGGGTTGCACAAATGCCCAAGCCATGAGCAAAGCTCTGCTCTTCTGTGCTGTCTAAAAACATCGAAGATAAAATGCCCCAGTCATTACATCCAATAAAACAAGCACACTGAAATAGTCAAAGCCAGATGACAGAGGAAAGCATTGGCTTCTACCTGGCTCTTTTTGAAATCTCAGTTAAGAGCAGCAAAAGTCTTTGCTTTTTACTTTTCCTTTCCGAACACAGCAGCAAGAGCCCTTAGTTCATATCCTACAAACAAATATTAAGGGATATTACATCATATTTTATGCACACACACAAACAAATATCTATCATCCTCTTCTGGCCTGCCTTTAATTTGTTACTTCCTTGACACTTGCAGCTTTATAGTCATATATAATTCCATCATAAATTTCCTTTTTTTCTTGCAGATTTTCTATCACGTGACTGGCTCTTATGCACTTCAGCATGAACTGGCAATGGCTTAGACACAAAACCAACTCAGGATTACTTTTACCAAGGAGGTCTTTAAGCAAACAGCATTCAGAAGTCTTCTGACAACCGAGTGCACATGACAGAATTAAAGGCCTAATTCTCCCTTCTTCATATTTTATGGTATTTAAAAATATGCTCAAGTCTGCTGGTTGTACTTGATCCAAAAGCAGAAAAAAGTGACATTTCTGAAATAGTTAAATAGTTAATACATACAGATTTGCAAAGTTAATCTCGCAAAGTTCCTCAGACCAGCCTGAAAAGCTCATTTATGGCAACACTGAAATGCTATGAAAAAAGATTTAGGTGGCCTGGTAACACTTTGCAGTCGCAGAATATGAAATATCTCTGGAATGTTTCAGATTGCTAATTAAGAGCTACCAATCTTGGAATAGATTTCCATTGACCCCAGACAAAATCTTCTGGCACGGATATGTTGCACTATTAATTGTTCTGTTGATTCAGTTTCAACCATTGTAACGGGAAAGAAGAATGAAACTTGGCTATTGCTTCTCTTTTACAAAGTGTCTTCTGTGGCAAAAGAAAAGAAAAGAAAAAAAGGCAACCAGACCTCGTTTTTATTTTTTGTATTTTCCCCCCCAAACTTGGGCACAGACATCCATATTTAGACCCTTGAATAAAAGTGGCTTGATTTCTGGAACAGCGGAGTATCCACAGTTGCTCCTGAAGTTAATGGGAGCTCTGGGTGATCAGAACAACTGAAAATCAAGCAGTCTCTATATAGGTGCCTAACTATGCATTCAGGGGCCTATTTTTAGGCATTTCACTCTTAAATTTTTAGTCTAACTTGCTTAGAAGCTCCAATTCCTGTCTCCTGTCATTTTAAAACACATTCATGCAAATCTTTCCATTTTAATGTAGGGGGGTTTGACTGTCAGTTTGCAGGTGTCACTGCTAGGCAGGCTGAACTTCAACTTTGCCATTCCGAAAGAAATACTTTAATTTAAAAGATGATCTGAATTGTGTCCTATAGGGGGTTTAATGCTTCAATGTAAAAAAAAATATGCTTTTTTCAGAGCACGTTAAGAACAATACCCAAGTCACCAAAACCTCTTGAATATCAGACTGGAGCTGGTAGGTTCATTATATCAGAACTGCATTCTGCTCACTAACCAGAGTTGTACTAAAAACTTAATTATCTTATCATCATGACTAGTCTCACTGACTTAAGTAGGTCTCATCATGGAAGTAAGAGGAGGAGGAGGATTTTGCTGTAAATCAAGCTACAAGGTGCATTTATTACAAAGAGATTTATTATAAAGATAATAACTCTGTTATTTATCTGGCTATACCACCTGAATCACTAGAGTGCTACAAAACACCTTGGACAGATAGGAAAGCTGATTAGGGAAAAAAAAAATCAAGAAAAATTACATATACAGGAAGAAAAATCTTATATGTGAGGTGCTCAGGATCAAAAATGGGCCTTAATTCCTCAGGAAATAGTTCATCCCAGGCTTTCAGTCTTTTTCTGCTTTGGGTCTCAACACAGAAGGTGAGGCTGAGCTGTGACTCTGTTTTCACATTTATTTTCCTGAAAATGGCCCATTTTTACCAGGAGTTTTCCTTCTGGTTTCATTGCCAATTTCCTCAAGGAAAAATCCAGGTGCCTGTGTGCGTAGGGAGGGGAAAATTCTGCAGCTGAGCTTTCAGGAGCACACAGCCTCTTATAGGAAGTCAGCTCCCACCAGGTTTTTGCCAGTCTGACCCTCTGCCGTGCCCTCCCAGCCACCACACACTGGATTTTGTTGCTCAAGCCCTATAAATGTTATGAAATGTTTATAAATGCCCATACTTTCAGAGCAGGAAGTAGTACCACTTGCAAACCACTTTTTTTTTTTTTTGCTGTTGGCTGTCTTTTGGACAATTGGGTTGAAGATATTTTTTTTTTTTTTGAGATGCTTTAGTTTCTAGGAGGAAGACTCTGTGTAGTTCCTTAAAATTTATGGAGGTCCAGCTTTGCCAGCTCACTGTGTGAGGTGGGTCTCTGAGAACAACCTCCCTGTCTCCATGGGAACTGTGTTGGTGGAAGAAGCTGCCAGGAGGAATTCTGTGGATGGTTTTGATGTGCACATGGGCTGCTGGTGGTGACTTCAGGGGTGAAAGCCGTGAGGAGTTGAGGATGGCCACTTCCCTTCTCCAGGAACGTTAAAAACACACCGATGTGCAATAAATTCTGTGCAACTCCAAGCCAACCATTGTTTTCAGAGAAGCTGGGTTGGAATGTAGTTTATACTTATTTTTTTTCCTGCTGGAACCTTTTGTCAAAAATAAAAAAAATAACATAGTCTGTAAACACATCCAAATAAAGATGATTGTGGTTTGGGTGCTGGTTTTGGTTCTTTTTCAAGGAATGAGCAGAAGGCCCTGCTTGTTTCAGAGCAACTGGTTGTCTTTGTTTAACTCCGTGGTGATTCAAGTTATATTCACATTGTCTGTGTCTGTGGGCCACCAACACGACCCAGAGACTTTTCTCTCACCCCTCCTGCAAGAAGCTGCTGGTACCGGCCAAGAATTACTCTGTGGACAGCCCTGGGTGACATGAGGGGTTGAACCAGGATCCATCCTGGGGTGGGGCAGGGCTGGAGGCCAGCTGGGCAGAGATGGGATCCATCCTGGGGTGGGGCAGGGCTGGAGACCAGCTGGGCAGGGATGGGATCCAGCCCAGAATGGACCGCGNCCTGGGGTGGGGCAGGGCTGGAGGCCAGCTGGGCAGGGATGGGGCAGGGCTGGAGACCAGCTGGGCAGGGATGGGATCCATCCCAGAATGGACAGGGCTGGAGGCCAGCTGGGCAGGGATGGGATCCATCCTGGGATGGGGCAGGGCTGGAGGCCAGCTGGGCAGGGATGGGGCAGGGCTGGAGGCCAGCTGAGCTGAGTGGGGCTGCTGGGCAGGGCCAGAAGCATCCCTGAGCTTGTGCCAGCCCTGAGCCTGTTGGAGAGCCAGATCCTGGGTCTCCCGTGGGTTCCGAGCTGAGGTTGGAGGTGGCGTGGCAGGATCTTCATTCCCACCCACAAGGAGCTGGGAGTGCTCGCAGTGTGGGCTCCTAGGCTTGCTGCCCTTCACCCTAACCCTTCACTGCCCTTTTTTCCACCTTTCCCATCTTTTTCCTGCTGCTCCTCAGCTGTGATGAGCTGGAGTTCGTGGAGGCTGCCGCAGCACGTGAGGACCTGAACTCCTGGGAAGCGTCGCTGCACAGACTCTGGGAAAAGTTCAGATTTAGTTCTGTGCTTCAGGCCATTAGAAATGGAACAGGCAATTATGCACTCATGTCTAAATATATTTCAGAGTGTAGCATATGTTTTGTGCAAGTCAGTCTTGTATACTAATTTATTATTTTTATAACACTTATTCATTTAGGATTTTAAATAGCTTCATTTTGTAGACCGTGTTACTTTGCAAAGAAAAGAATAAATTCAAGAAGAAAGTAAAGTAGAAGCTGCAAATCTAGAATATTCTGCATCAGCTTATTTACTAGAAGAGGGAATTGGGAGAGAGGGTAAGCTTTTTTCCTGGTTTGTAGGAAACAAAGATATTAAATAGTAATTATATGTGAAGTGCAGGTATCAGCTGGGGCAAGTAATACTTTGATATCTTTATTTCATCAGCCATATAAGTTCATTCTTTCATTTCCTTTGTAAAGCGGGGAACATACATTATATACCATAGCACATGCCACTGAGACAGAAAAAACTGATCTACTTTTAATTTTATTTTGCTCAGTTGGAACTTTGGCTCCTTGCCTCTCTTGGGGAGGAAAAAACCCCATGAAAAACAGCAGCGAGTTTTATCCAAATCTTGGTGAGCTTTTGCTGAAATCACAGCTGGTTATGTACTGTGTGGGGTAGGAGTCAAAGGAGGGAACTTTTTATTTAGGTGCAACCTGCTCAGGAGAAAAAGAAAATTGTCCTTCTGGTCAGTCCTTATGTAACAGAGTGAAGAGTTTTCTTATTATGTAAAGACACCATTGTTAAAATTACTGATTGCCTGATAAAATTAAAGTCCCAGAAAGTCAGAACAATGCTAAATTAAGAGGTGATAAGACATAGAAAGAAGCACCAAGAACGTTTGCAGCCCTTGCACTCCCTAAAAGCAGGAGTAAGTGGGTGATGGCTGCAGAAAAATATAGCAAAGCTTTCTTGAGGCATAAAAGTTTCAGATCTCTGAGATCACAGGGAGTGTTTGAAAACACTGAATTGAGGGAGCATAAATTTAAAATTGCTTCTTTAGCTGAGATGAAAACAAAAGGCTTTTTAAGCAATGTTAACAAACTGAGGAAGCCATACTGGAAATGACTACACTTGTTTTTTCAAGCCTTGCTCTCTGTATGGGAGGAGCAGAGGAATCACAGAATCACAGGATGGGTCAGGTTGGAAGGGACCATGGCCAGCTCAACCCCCCTGTTCCAGCAGGGCCATCCCAGAGCACACAGCACAGGATTGTGTCCAGAGGGTTCTGGAAGATCCCCAGTGAGGGAGACTCCCCAGCTTCTCTGGGCAATCTGTTCAATGCTCAGTCCCTGCACTGGGGGCTCGATATTTCTGAGCCTGAATTTCAGCTTGCTAATCATTGCTGGCTCCTTTCCCAAGGGAAAGCTGCCAACAGTTTCTCTTTTCAAAACGTCTCTCTCCGTTTCTCAGCACAGGTTCAGCAAACAGTGTTCCCTTTGCCAGAACAACTGTCCCAGGGGTTGTTTCCTATTCCTGACCCAATGGAGAGCAGTGTCAGTGCCATGGAGCAATAACAGACCTTTTTACACAGCGTGTTCTAAAAGGAACTGTTGGGATTGTAAATAAAGCCTTCTTTCTCTTCTGACAATGATATGGAGTCAATCTATTTTTGTGTCCTACTGTGACACTGCACAGGAAAGTTCTTCCTCATGTTCATGTAGAACTTCCCGAGCATCAGTTTCTGCCTCTTGTCCTCTGGCTGGGTGCCACTGAGCAGAGCCTGGCCCATCCTCTGACACCCTCCCTTCAGATTTTAATGGACCTTGATGAGGTCTCCTCTCAGCCACCTCCTCCCGAGGCTGAGCAGGTCCTTTGCAGGCTCAGCTGGTGGAGGTGAGCATCATCTCTATACACCACAGTAACCAAACCCTAAGATGGAGGATGATTTGCCCAGAAGGGTGAAGCAAAGCTTCCTAACCTGATTTTTCCTTTCCAGTAATAGCACGAGCTCTGCTTTTACTCAAAGTCCTGAAGGAGTTCCACCTCTTTACAAGTTAACAAGACAAGAAAGTGAGCAAATCAGCCAGCCAGCTCCCTGCCTATGTCTGGGCCAAGGCTGTTTTGGCGCTGTCTGTGCCAGTTTGTAAACCATTGTCATCCCAGGTCTCTTCTACTAAATGTGGTCCAGAATGGCCCCTAAAAACTCAGGATCTGAAAACTGACCTGCCCTGCACCTGTTTAAAGCTCAAGGAGCTTTAAATAAATCCCTGAAAGCACACTGAGGCTGGACAGGAAGCCATTTCTTGGAGAGCTGGCATGGGTTGCTTGGCTTCTTCAGGTCAGCTAATGAAATGTTGGTTCAGGAAATGTCAGACTTAGGGGTCCCTGACAGTGTCACAACCTGGAGAACAATTGGGCTGGTGGAGAAGCTGGGTGAGCTTCACCTCTCCCACTGCCTGAGAGGCTGACCTGGGGCTGGAGAGTGCTGCAACCCTCTGCAGTGATTACTGCTCCATCAAGAACTCTTCTTTTTTCCACCCTAAAGCTCAGACCTGAGCAGCCAGCTCCTGAGGAGAAGGCGAAGAATGCGTAATGCTGCGCGATTTAATTTAATTACACCTAAGATGATTAAGGATGTTATCTTCATTTCCAGGGGAAATGAAACGCTCCGCCAGCATCGTGTCAGAAGGCTTGGCTGAAGGCTGGCACGTCTCAGTGCTGGCTGTTTCTTGCTGCCTTCTGCAGGGTCTGGGGCTTCCTTCAAAGCGCAGGCACCACGGCTGACCCAGAGCGAGATTTCCTGGTGGAACTTTTTTAAGGGCACGGATTGAAACATGAGGAGCAAAGGCCGACTATGGGGGCTCTGAACAAGAAGGGCTTTGTGTTCTAGTTAGCACATCTCTGTCCAGTTCCAAAAAAAAAGCCCCATGAATGCCCCCACACCGTGTGATAGCTGCTGTAACGAGGCCTCCGGGACGGCGGTGATGGGAAGATGTAGATAAAGGGAAAACAGAGGGGCGTAAAGAAATGTTGTGAGGAGTAAGGGAGATCGTTGCCACTGCTGTTATTGCTTCACTGAAGTGTAATCTTTTGTGATCTCTTTGGAACGAGAGGTAAATAATAAAACACAAGGGAGGGAAAAAAATTAAAATAAATGCAGCGTGCGAATGCATGTTAAAACAGATGTCAGATTAAAAATAACTGAAAAAGAAATTCTACTGTAGGGGGAAAAGCTGCTTTTTCCTTCAACATTTTATATTCCACCTTCATTAGGCAAAAAGTGAAAGAGCTGTAAAAGGGAAAGGGGAACTTTTGTTGTTTCCCTCTGAATGTTAAGAAAAGCCTAATGCAGGCACAGAGGGGAGGCTCTGTGGTTCATGGTGCTGGAGCAATTCTCAAGCTGAAGCCCAGAAGCTGCAGGGATGTTAAATAGATGCTGTGTGTGCCTAGCTCTGGGACTTGGAGCTTTAAACCTGCAGCGCTGCACATCCTGGTGGTTTCATCCTCTCCATCCTCCCTCCCTTAGTCCCTTCAGGGTTGACAAGTCCTCTAATGTTGTAAAGAAATAAACCCTGCATTCTGGTAGGATCACATCATCCGGTAATGCCCCTCTAACTATAGATCCAGGCACCAGGGACTGACTTCTGGTTTCTTCAGCAGTTTTCAATGGGTTATTTCAGTGTTTGATGGCAGCAGAGTGGGGAACATCTACACAGACACACATTTTTCCCCCCCATGGCAGCCCAAACCGCACCCACCCTCGGAGACAGGAAATGCTCACAAAATGAATGCCTGTAAATCAGTGCCACCCCGGGTCTCTTCTGCTAAATGTGGTCCAGAATGGCCCCTAAAAACTCAGGATCTGAAAACTGACCTGCCCTGCACCTGTTTAAAGCTCAAGGAGCTTTAAATAAATCCCTGAAAGCACACTGAGGCTGGACAGGAAGCCATTTCTTGGAGAGCTGGCATGGGTTGCTTGGCTTCTTCAGGTCAGCTAATGAAATGGGAATAATCTTTACATGGTTTCCTTCTTTATTTCTGAGTGTGGAATGCAGGTTTAAATGAAAAAGGCACAGCTCTGTGACTAATGCCTCAGCTTACAGGAAGAGTCAGAAATGACAGATATCTTTGGCTGCTGTTACAGCGTGGATGTCCAACATATTCAAGCAGCCTGATGGGATGCACTGCGAGTATATTCCTACGGTTATTGAGAAAAATATCTTTACTTTTCTCTGCCATTACCCTGAGCAAATCCCCACAGCTCCTCTTTCTTTAAGACAAGATGAGGAGGAGGCAGCTGAGACAGAAGAAAAAGGTATCCCCAGCAAAGCTGTTTCATAATTTCTAAAACATTTCTTAAGCTTGCCCTGACAATGCCAGGTGAGGTCCCAATGCAAGATCCCTCAGAAGAGCTGCTGCTGAGCAGCAGGATCTTGGCATTGTGCTGGCTTAGGATTTGCCGGAGAGGAAGGAGCAGATGCGGCCCAAAGCAACTCCACGCAGCCAGTCAGGGTGAAAGGGGCATGTGAGCAACACGGGAGGGAGCAGAGCTGCTTAAACCTGTTGTGTGAGGCTGCAGGCACATCAGACACAGCGTTTGCAGAGAGGAGGGACAGGCTGTCCCTGGAGACACAGCAGGAATGTCCCCAGTAGCACTGACCGCCCCATCAAAGTTGTGCAGGCGGAGGATTCCAGGAGGTCTCACCTGGACTCTTCCCCCGATCTAATTNCTATGCACTCCTCACTGAGCATGTGTTCCCTGAGCTGCCTCCTCCCGTGGAAATTCCTTTGTTTAGTGTTCATTCCATTTCATTTCGCTGATCGTGGCTGCCATTGTCTCCATTAGAGGGCCTCAGAGCAGTGTGTTACAGTGTTTTAGAGTTGGATTTAAAGCTCTATATGTACTTTGGGCCTAATTTCCTGCTGTATAGCTCTCCTGAACTCAATGGGGTGTAAAACTGGTGCAACACACGGAGAGAGCAGGAAAAAAAAAAAGTGCTGTGCCTAAGAATACATCAGTGCTTTGGGTTTTGCTGACGAGATTGAGAAACGCTGAGATGCTAAGAGAGAATTTTAAATACACGTGTGACAGGTGAGGCAGATGAGGAAGTTAATTGCTGCTTGTGTGTTTGAACACGGCGTAATTGGTCAATAGGGTATGTTTCCAGAGAACAGGAGTGAAGTGCATGAGCAAAGCACAAATAGAGCTTTAAATCCTTCCTCAGAAATTGCACTTATTCCAGGCAGAAGTTGGAGTCTCAAACACTTATAAGAGTCATAAAGCTTTTATTGTCCATTATGCTCCAGTTGTGGCGCTGGCTAGCTGATTGCTTGGACTGGAATTTTCCAGGTAGGTGTCTTCCTTGGCTGAACTTCCTTACAAAAGGAGTGTCAGAAGTTAAAGCTGAGTAAAAAGAAGGAGTGGGCTGGGAGTTTTCAGCCTGCCTTTGTGGTGTCAGTGTGGCACGTGGTGCCAGGCAGAGGATAATTCCATCAGCAGGCGAGAGCTTGACTGGAGGGGGAGAAAGGCACTGGCACAGGTTAGAGGAATAAAGGAAACGGGGAGTGCCAGAGGGAACAGGTAAGGTGTAAGGAAAAGGAATGGGGGGAAAACTACTCAGAAGCCCTAAACACAGAGCAAGAGTGAGGTGATCCAAGAAGAGTGGAAGTGAACCTGCCTGAAACATGGTTCCCCATCTGGAGAGGAAGAACAGCAGGACCAAAAGAAAATGGTTCACAATCAATGCCCCGCCAGTTCAGTTTTGGGAATGGCTGGGAGGCAGACAAATGGATCAGGAAAGAACATTGTCACTGGAAGTGGCATTTACAAAGGCTGAGAGATGATTGCACAGGCAACTTAGTCTGTTAAAACTTCGAAATTTGCCCTCCAGACCTCAGTGTTTATTCCTTGTTTCCCATCACGTGCTGTAAATGTAACTCACTGAGGCAGGGATTGATTGTTTGGCCCTGTTTTCACACAGCCCTCGCTGGGATGTGTCGTGGCTCTTGGCTGGTGCCTTCGCAAGTCATGGATGCAAAACTGCCCATGGAGGTAAATGTGAATTCCAGCAATGGAGGGGAATGGTTTGATACAAACTGCTGGGTTTATCTCAGGGACACCAGGCAAAAAACAGCGAAAGGGGAGTTTGGGATGAGTGCCAGCAAGTCCTTCTGTAAGTCCTTGTCTGAGATTGTTTGTCAGCTCGCTGGGGAGCAGGAGGAGCCCCTCAGCTGGGACCCAACCCAGTGCAAGAGGGCCGCGTTCAGAGAGCACAAGCCTGCACAGGGAGGCAGATGGGTCTTGTGGGTCCACTCCACCTTTATCTTCTCAGATCCTGCAGAGCCTTCCCCAAAAGCCGGCGCAGAGGAGTGTCAAAAGACAGAATACATATTCATGGCCATTTCTGGAGCTGCAAACTATGAAAAGAAATCAAGTCGCTCTCATCCGTGGACTGAAATTGAGAGCACACTCTAATCCAAAAGGATCCCAGCTCACAGAGTGGTGTATGAAAATCTTATAAAGCACTGCGACGCTCCATAAATAATTTTCAAACAAGAAGCTTTTTGTCTCAGTGATGGCAATACTAAAAAGGGAGAATGGCAAATAGCCGTCAAGAGGAGGCTGAAACGCTGAAGCACTCTGTGCTGATGTTAACTTTCATCACTGCAAGAGTTACACCCAGAGTTATCAGTCATTTATTAGGAGCTGCAGATGATCACTGCAGAGGTTTAGATTAACACGGACTGGAGCCCGGTGCTGTGCCAGTGGGGCACCACGTGACGGGCAGCCCATGGAATAAACATTCTGGCACATCACAGCGCTATAAATCCTCCAAATGAAAGAAATTAAAAAGCCGGGAGCAATTTTGAAAATGATTTATGATTGGAGGTGCACTTAGGGATGCTTTTATTGTCACGGGAACATCTCCTTTCACATCCTTAAGGTGACAGGCCTACTCTCCTTCCCTCTGGGTTTCTCGGGCTGCCCTGTGGATGTGAGCACCACGGAAGTGTGCTGGGGGTTGGGGGGCATATGGGCACTTCAGCAGCATCCCCTGAGCTGTGAGGCTTGCCTTTGCACAGCCCGAGGCTGAGGGAACCGCAAATCCATTCTGACATTCTAAGTATGAGAGAAGACACCAGTTGTGGGGCGGTTTGTTTTTTTTTTTTTTCTTTCCCTTTTACATCTATACCATAACCGTGTTCCTAAGTGCACATATAAACATTTTATAGCATGGATTTGGAATAACACTTGAAAAATAAACTTAAGAATAGTTCCCAAGCAGAAGGTATTCTTATCAAAATAGCAGTCTGTTGCAAGTCAGCCCTTTGCTCCATACGTAAAAGATGCAGCACTATCTGTTAGTGTTCTGCTGGCGTAAATATTGCTGAATGTTTCGCTAAAATACAATTCTAGTGCTGATATAGATATGTTTTCTTAAACAAAAAGTGCTTCCACTGCAAAGTGCAAGGCGAAACACTCTGGTTTGCAGGCAGAGTGCTCTCTTGCTCACGCGAGGAGGAGCAGTGGCTATGGGAGTGAAAGCTGGGATAGCTGGTAAATCCAAGATTTGGGCGTGTTGGGTGATCCTGCCCCGAGCCAGTGACACCCTGGGCCATGGACACAAAGCTCCCTGCAGCTTTCCTGCCTGCCTGGCCTCTGCTCTGGGCATGGCTTCCCTGCCTGGCCTCCTGTTCTTCTGGGCTGGCACCGGGGTGTCCCCGCGGGCTGCCGTGCACAGGCACCCAGAGTTGGGTTAGCAACCCCACCTGGTCATTACTGTCCCCAGAGGGATCAAAACTTATTAAAAAGTCAGCGTGGGTGATGGTTTCAGCTAAAGGCTTGCACATCTCCCAGTGCTGCCTGCCTCCCTTGGTGACTGTGGATACCTGTATCGACCTACAAACGTTTCCTCCACGCGTTCTCATGGTTGACTCCTTAGAAAGGGTTAACTTAGCATCTGTCTCCTGATCTTTTTGATGTTCCCATCCTGGGGCAGTGCAGCAAAACCACTTTTGTAACTTGGTTGGAGGTCGGCTCTTCAAAGCCCAGCAGCTCGGGAGCTGCCTTATAAAAAACTCTGCGTGTGCTTGCTGAACGTGACTTTTCCTGCGCTGGGCATTCACCAGCTGCAAGGTTCTCTCACCCTTCTGGGGACGTGCCCAGCCCAGCCAGGCAAGGAAGGCTCCTTCCTGAGTGGACTGAGAGTTCAGGGATCCTAAACTGCATGTGAGGTCCCTCTTCACCCTTGTGCAGGGCGAATGTGGTGGGAGCCTTTGGGAGATTGCGTGTGGAAGGCTCTTTTTTTTTGAATTTACAAGCATTTATTTACATTTTGAAAGCATCTTGTGTTGTGGTTTATCTGTTGTGGTGCCAGTATTGACCCTGGATTTATAGTTCACTGATTGCCAGTTAATTAGTTGCCGTTAATAAATCAGTAACTTGCTTTGATCCTGATTTGCTCTAAAACATACGAATTGAGTAGCTTTTCCCTGCAACAACACAAATCTTTCTCTGTCCATTTCTGAGAAATAAACCAATGAAGTTGTAAAGCAGCTCCCCTCTGCCATCCACCAAATTCAGATATCTCTTTGCACCTATCAGACCTCATCCAGCATGGGGAACCAAAGGGGCAGAATGGGAAAAAGAGGAGCAGGACACTAAGGGAGAAATAGAAATGAAGGGTGCAGCTGAGTGTTTCCCATTGATCTCTCTTCCCACTTTACTGACAAGGCTGCTGAGCAGTGGCTGCTATGACATTAATAGATCCCTATTAAGAACAAAATAAATATATATAATAATAATAATAACAAAATACTAATATTCTTTATAAATAAATAAATAAACCTGGGAGAAGTTCTCTGTCTGCATAATAGGTTAATGTTCCTCCCTTTTTGGCAATTTGGATTTGATTTAGAAATGCTAAGCCATAATTTTAACAAGGCAGGTGCTGCCAGAAAGGCAAGGTGCAAGAAAAAGGGTTTTAATCCTCTTGTTGCATTTAAAGCAACAATATGAGTAGATGCAGTGAGGAACATTTTAGTATGGATCAGCTCCACAAGTGGTTCTCCATCTAAAGTTTGAGCTTTCATATATTCAGGTTCTGTGCTGCCCAGGCTGCAGCTCTGAGCTCACACTCAGTGTCACTCAGCTCTGCACAGAGCAGGGACACAAAACAAATCCTTCTCCTGCTGCACACCAAGGACAACTTTCAGCCCAAAAGCACAAACAAGGGTGGGCTGGAGGGAGGAACAAGAAGGATGGGACCTCACAGCCTGAGGCTGTAACTGGACAATTAAACCCCAATAT
This sequence comes from Donacobius atricapilla, assembly GCA_013397315.1. Lineage (NCBI taxonomy): Eukaryota > Metazoa > Chordata > Aves > Passeriformes > Mimidae > Donacobius > Donacobius atricapilla. The sequence continues at coordinate 395,021 of WBMY01018124.1, read as the reverse complement.
GCAAATGGACCAAAACTTATAAAAGTGTGAGACCTCGTAACTGTTCAGCCATTTTGTGACCATTTTGGATCCACCTTGGGTGTAGCCCTGGCCAGGCCCTGTCCTGCCCAAGGTGTACCCTAAAGGCCTTTCAATAAATCCCTACTTTATTCTCCCGCTCTGTCCAGTCTCTGTTCCAGGTCAGCCTTCCCAAGGCATCACATCCTCGGTGGAAGAGCAGGTCTGACCCCTGGCCTGGGAGCCAGAGGGGCTGTGATCCCACCCTACACACCCCCAGTTTGTTTTTCAGCACTGGGACCTGACCTGGGAAGTGTCTGTGGGCTTGCCAGAGGCTCTGCCCCATGAAATCTGCCCCAAACCAGCCCGAGGAGGGGCAGACAGATCTCCACTCTCCGAGAGCTCTGTGGGACGTGTGCCTTGTCTTGCAGGGCCCTTCCCTGCCTGCCTCCCTCACCCAGCCCATCGACACTCCAGCAGGAGCAGGGGATGCCATCAGGCACAGTTATTAATGCACAATGCAAGTGCCATGTGTGATTGTCTGCGAGGGCTCCAGCGCTTTATGCAACGCAGATTTAGGGATTTCATTGTAAAGTCGTTTTAAACTCTGAACTAATGGGTAGTTTGGCAACAGCTCCTACGTATGAAATCATTATTAATTCCTTTAGTACCATAATAACATTGATTTAGATGAACTCTTATAACATAGAAATTGTATAGTATTTAGCTGTAATTAACGTCCCCTAATTAGGAAGTGTTGCCAAGTAGTTTTCTCTGCTGGCTCTGTTGTACTTAAGTGCAGCTGGATGAAAATTAACCACAAAGGGAACAGCTTGTGTTTTATGTGAAGTTTGCCTTTGATTGATTAAAAAACTATTCCTCAGTACTTTATTTTATTATCAAAGAGGGTGCACTGGATTATCAGTGTTACAAAGAGACACAAAGTCCACATGCCATAAACTACACACATATTTTGGGTAGCATTTAAGCCCAGTGACTTATCTGCACATTCAGAAAATTCGCAGATTTATTTTGTCTCAACATGACGAGCTACCATAATAAAAGCAAATTGATTTTAATGTGTCTGTCATTAATAAAGCCTGCAGAAATTCAAGCAGAATTAGCACAATTTAATGTCCACTCAGAGGAAAGAGTCATGCACTGCAAGCTGAGAGGCATTTGTTGATGTGAAAAATGCTGACATTTTTGGAAATTCAAATTATAAATGAAATACTGCTGTCAGTTTACTGTGCAACTTTGTAGCATATGGTGCTTCTGCTGGTGGGTGTTATTTCAAAGTTTGCAAATCACACCATGAGAGTGTCCCTCTGGTGAGCTTTTGCAACGCTTAGCAACTGTGAATCAAAAGTGACAGTACAGAGGAAGAGGGACTAAAAAAAAAAAATTCTCTTTCTCTAAGTTGGTAGAACAAAGCACACAATAAATACACAATAATACAATTTTACAGGGGGAAAAAAAAGGAAGCCAACCTGCCAAAGCTGAAAGATACAGTGCCTCCATTCCTACAGAATAATGCACAAGGTCTTCTAAATTGTTAAAATAAAAATATGGTTTGTGTCTCCCAGTCTCTCTGACTTTGCTATGACAAGAGAATTAAAGCAACTGGCTGGTACAACATATAATGATTCACTTTTAGAATTAGGAGAGTTGCTGCAAGACATAATCCCCTCAGATGGTCCAGATGTTTCTTCTATCAATCTCTTGAAAAAGTTCCTAAGACCACAGAGTAGCATTTGCCATTTGAAAAGCATTGTCCATCCAAGGCAGGCAACACAGAGGAAAAAAAGAAAAAAAATTAGGTTCTGTACTAGCCCAGCAGTGTGGATTCCAACTAGGCTGATAATCCATGGTAAGGTAAATTTAAATAACGGTGACATCCTTCACCATGGTTTTCAAGAGTCTGCCACCCAGTGACCCCTTCAATGTGCATTTCCACTATCAAGGAGTGAACTTAAACCTGGGATTCACTGTGGTTTGATCTGGCCGAGGTTGCTCCTTGCTGTTCTGCTCCAGGTAGTGACTTCTGGCACCAAGGTGGAACAGTGGCTGTGAGGCACAGGCCTCATCAATTTGCCAATCAAGCTGGCTGAGAATAGAAAGTGATGGGGCTGTCAGCAGCAGTTCAAGCACAAGCAATTCTAAACCAAGCAATTTGGAAATTTAAATAGTTATAATGACCAAGATTCTCTGTGTTGGCCCTTAATTACTGCAATGTCAATTCAGCTGAAAATTGCCTTTCCTAGGTAATGATAATTCTTAGAAAAGTCTTTGCTTATACACCCACCCATAGCACTCATTAAGTCGAGCTCCTTCCTTTTGTCTGAAGAGCTGTCAATTTTATGTGACATCACCAATCATCTGCCATCTAAAAACTCTCCAGGCTGTCTAGCTGAAGGCAGGTTTGTTCTGTCTCGGCTGCAGTGCTCTGCATGGCAGCCCAGCCTGCTGCTAGGAGCAGTGTTGCACCAGATGAGCATCATGAGTTGCTCCACTAAACGACCAGGGACTCAGATTTGTGTGTTTCATGTGTGAAGGGACTCCTCTCTGTTCCACACACCGTGTTTCTTATCTTTCTTTTGCAGCAATCTGCAATTTCCAATTCATCACTATCGCATTACAGCTGTCTGTGCTCGTCTATGCTGGTGGACATCACTGCTGGGTTTCTTTTAGCAAGAAAAATAAAAACACGAGAAAAAAGCAAAACCACCTCCATCACCCAAATGTGTTATCAATGCTCCACTGTCATTGCAACCCACGTCAGAAGTTTTTTTTTTATTTCCCAGAAAAGGCCAGCAGCACCTTGCAGCTGTGGTTGCAGAGCAGCAATGCTTCCTCTCCATCTTCCAGTCAGCCTGGAGCAGGCTCTGCCTTGTGTGTTCATATGAGTAATATGGAATTTTGGGGAAATTAAAGGAAAAGTACAAGCAGCTCCAGCACACAGTGCAGCCCTTGGGGTGTCCTGTGCAAGGCCAGAAGCTGGACTCGATGATCTGATGGGCCCCTTCCAACTCAGCAGGTCCTTTTCTGTTCTATTCTATTCTATTCTATTCTATTCTATTTTCCATTCCATTCCATTCCATTCCATTCCATTCCATTCCATTCCATTCCATTCCATTCCATCCTATTCCTATTCCTATTCCTATTCCTATTCCTATTCCTATTCCTATTCCTATTCCTATTCCTATTCCTATTCCATTCAAAAAGAGGAAATGGACTCCATTTTTGGTTTCATAAAGAAGGAGAGTTTCTCGCACGCTGCTTTGTTGACCACCTCTCCTCTCACCAGCCCTGCATGCTGAATGTGCCATTCTGCCACGTCTGTGACAGCTGCAAAGGGTTGCAATCAAATTCTTGCAGGCAGAGCAGTTTCTTACTAGTTTTGATGCAACTTGCTCACTTTTTCACCCTGCTCCTAATTCTTGGCTTGCACACAGTGAAATAGGAGGGGCCTTAGGCACTTAAAAAAAAAAAAAAAAACACCAAAAAAACAGCCCTCAATAAATCCCCTTAAGGGCCCATTTTAATTCTGCTTATGCTCTTGATGTGCAAGTTCTTACCCTGCTATTCCCCTAGAAGCAGTTTATTTCTGTCTGCCAGCACTGCCAAAGTGACAAAATCCCCTTTCCCACCCACCATGTAATTGCTCTGTTGATGCCCTTCCCACACACGCCGGCAGAAAAGAAAGCTCTCGCTTTATTTGCGCTGCTGAAGTGAATAGCATCTCTTTCCTCCCTCCCTCCATGCGGCTTTCAAGCAGTCACACTGTCATTAGTTGTTTCTATTCTGGAGCAGCACCCCATCTGAGGAGGGAGCATGTTCCAAAGGAAGGAAAGCCAAGGCCTGATCTGCCAGCTCTCATGTGCCCACAGCTCCTGCAGCTGAGGAATTTGGGGGTTGTCAGAAAGGCAGAAGCAAGAATTACAAACAGGGGACATTCAGAGAAAGGGAGTAAAATAACAAAATCAAGGGCTGCATTTTAAAATTGCTTTTTTTCCTACTGCAAAGGCTATGGGATGGAGTAGCTCCCTCTGTTCTGTGCTTGCACAGTGCCATGTTGTTAATTTTAGATTGTGACAGGAAAACTATCCATTGGAATTGGGTTATTTCAACTTTTCCAGTGCCTCTCACTCTCAATCTCCTTAATGTAAACTTCTACTGTATGCAGAAAACAAAAGTAGTTCTAGAATCTAAAGCTCTGCTTTTCTTTTAATTTATTTTGGATTTATTTATCCATCTACTCTAAAGGTGCACCAGAGATTAATTTCCCCACCTCATTCCAGCTGCTTGGAGTATGATTACAGAAGACCACAGCACCACCACTAACTAAATCATCAGAAATAATTTCTTCAGCTTGCCTAAGGAAACTGACCCCAAACTCTTGTTAAAACTTCAAAATTTACTGAGGCATGGCTACGTGGAAACAAGAAATAGAGTTTCAGAACCACTCACCTCTAAGGCAAACAAAGCTCAATAAATTTATTCCTTAATAAAAATTTAAAATATAATAGCATGGCCTGAGATGGAACAAATTTTTGCTTTAGACATGTTAAGTTTTTCACGTAGTCTTGCTCCTCTGTAGGTTTGGCAATATAAGATTGGTAAATAACCAATTGTTAAATAATAGGAGAGCACGGCTGTAACATCCTGTGCAGTCAGCATCCCATTATACGCAGCTTTACAATTTTGCAATGTGACAACTCCCTTTGCGGGGGAAAAAGTCCCCAACAATGGTCTAAATCACGCATTCCTTCTTCCTCTGAGCACCGGTGGCTGTCAAAACCTGTTGCACTCTGGCAGGGGAGCCTTTTAGACATATTCCAGGGCTGGCTTCATGCAGACAAAACGCATTAAAGGCCACTCAAATGCCACCTCTGAGGAATCACAGAAACCTGCTCATGCCGCCGCCATCCCAAGCAGCGCTGTGTGCCACATGCTGTGGCCAGCCCTCCTCCTCCTCCTCCGCTGCCAGGCTCAGCAAACACCAGGGCCTGGCTGAAATCCCTTTTTTATTATTTAGGATGTGTTTAGGATATCAAAGAGGGTGTTATCGAAAATAATGCGTAGACCAAAATTAGGGGAAAATGGGAAGAGTCTTGTTTTAGTAACAGCATAATGGACTAACCTGTCCCTCTCTGGGTATCCAGACTTTTCTCTGTGCTGCTTTGCCATTTCCCTCTGCTCTGGTTACTTTCTCTTAAAGCAGCCATCTTTTATTTGAATTTCTGTTTATTTAGAGATAATGAGTTAATTTTTGAAGCAGCCAAAACGTATCTGTGAAGGAGCTGTGTTGATTCTCATTCTCTCCCTGGGCTAACTCATGGAAATCTTGTTTTGGGGGAGAACTTTATCATGCAACTCAAAATGCTCTTCTGGTGGTGCTGCCATGCTAGACACTGGCTGTACACTTCTAGGCTTGGCTTCCAGTCCTTCATTCTGCTTTTTTTTTGACCCCAACAGGACCTTCTGTCTCCAGTTCAGGTATTATCATATCTTCATAGCTGCACCTGATTACAACAGTTTATAATCAGCTCTAAATTTCTCAGTTTAAACCACAGCAGCATGGATTTGCTAATGGCAGCCAGCAAATAACAGCCTTTGTCATAAAGCCCTGCATTAAAATTTTATCTTTATGGAAATATTTATATTTGGGTTTGGATAAACAGAAACCAGTTCTGCTGTGAGTTCAAATCAGTGCTCCTGCTGTGCAAATTGAGGGGATGCAAAACGTGAGTGAAGATGAGACTCTGCAGTATGCCCCCCAATGATCTGCAGAATGCTCCCAAACCCTCTTATTTATTCCTAGACAGTGATTCCAAAGCTGAAATAAAAACATATTCCTCAGCGTGGTTCTCGATTGGTTCAAAGGTGATATTTCCATCAGCAGTGATTTATTTTTCTCAGCAGTCCCACTGATCCAGCCCTTGTGAGAAACTCAGAGAGGAAAATTGGGCTCACCCTCACTTGCCACCACCACCCACAGGGTTTTGCAGTGTTACAGCGCTCAGAGAGCCTCAGCACATCCACACATGCCTTTTTCCACTGTAAGAGGCCCCAGATCTGCGTGTCCTTCCCTCAGCACCAGGGCAGAGCCCAGCAGTGACACTACAGGAGTGGCAGTGCTCTCCTGTGTGCCACAACAGCTGTGAGTGAAGGTGGGAGCTCCTTGAAAAGCCAAGGAGCCGCTGAGTCAATTGAGCTGGGAAGAGAAGAGAAAGAGGGTGCATGAGCAAGGAACACGTAATCTGTGCAAGAGTATTTGGTCCCAGGGCACGCTCCTAGGGAGGGATCTTTTTTACACCGCGTGGGTTTTACACAGATAAAATACAGAAACAGCTGGGACTGGAACTCAGCATCTTTTAAGTGAAATGCCACAAGCACACAACTGGCTGTGCTCTCCCTCCCTCTCGCCCACGAAACCTCTCCTGTGCCATGGTACAGCCCCCCAAAGGGAGGCTGGAAAATGCAGCCCTGTCCTGGCAGCTCAGACCCACACCTTGAGAGGAGAAGGGAGGAAACAGGTGCAGGGTTCTTCCTCTCTGGCCAAATGTCCTAACACCGCACCGCTCACAGGACCAGAAAAATCCCCAGTTTAAAGAAGAACTTGACGGAAAGTAAAGACTTCCACCACATTTTACCCAAATTGGTCAGCATCCCCAAAATTTTTAGATTCCTCTAGGGTAAGCAAATGTATTGTTTGGAGATCTTGATCAGGCTTAGGCATAAAGATAGGCAAAGAGCTGGTCAGCCATTTCAAGGCTAGGAAGCTGATGCCTGTGCATTAAAATCAATCACAAGGTTTTTGGGAAACACAGAAGGGGAAAGCTGCACATAAAAGATAAAGAGTCACGAGCTGAGGCTCCAAATAGGTGCTCAGGGGGACTGCAGTTTAGGGTATACCTGACATTTAATNAATTAGGGGAATGTCGGGGTGAAAATCCGTACAGAAACAACACTTAGGGGTCCCAGCTGTATTCCTGGCTGCCCCTTTGGGGGCTGACACACCTCCCTGGGCGGCCCTGCAGCCCCGTTCAGCTGGCGAGGTCACAAAGCTCCAGCTTTGATTCCCTCCTGTCTGAAGCAAGCCCACGTGGGATGAAAGACAAGCACACGTTCCTCAGGCAGAGGCATTTCACTCTTTTTGGCCGTGTGACACAGGATGAGAGACGCGCCCCACCTCCCCAGCTTCTCGCCCGAACTCGCGCTTCCTTCGCGGCTGACATTTCTCCTTCTGCCAAGTCAAATCAAGCCCCCCTCTCTCTCTCTCTCTCAATCACTCACAGCCATCCTGAAAACTGTGTTTACGACCAGCCCAAGGCTCCCGAGCCCGTGCCAGCTCTTTGCACGTGTCAGAGTGTTTGGGAGGGAGGAGAAGGGCCTTGTGAGACACACCTGCTTCGCTTTGCCTTGCTGGGCAAGAGCCTGCTCTCATTTAAGGAGCCAGGCACAACGCTTGGGAAGGCACAGGAATTATTCTAGTGCTAGCTACAAGAGCAAAATGCATCCCCCTCTACTCATGCAAAATGTAGCCCCTTCCTCTTGCCTTTAGGATATGCTACCCTTGGCTCCAAACTTGCTCTGTTGTGATTTAAACCACTGTTCTGTAGGGTAAAATTTGGCTCACGATACCCTGTACTAATTTAGGAGGAAAAGAGGGGCCTCGCTCATGAAATATTTCAGGTATAATCAGGAAATTGTGGTTACAGATGCAAAATCCAGGAGCGTTTTGGGTTGGTAACCAAGGCAACACTTCTTGCTTCAAGACACACTTTTCTGTTGATAATCTATTGTAATGCCAGTAATTGCAGCTGACAAGGCTCTGTTTGTTGTGAGAGATAATTAGCACTTGAAATAAAGTAACAGATTTAAATAAATTGGGGGGAACTGAGTGGTGTGACCTGATCTCTTTAGAAACAAACAAGAGCTTTGGGGGCCTACACACTGTGTGATGTTAGTGGTGGCCTCCACGGAGACTGAACAATACCAACATTTATTAGGAGTTGTTTAATTGGGAATTACAGTTGCTTTCATGATGAAAACAATTTTTCTCTTTCTCATCCAGGTTGTATTTACGTTATAAAACCCGTTAAAAAAAAAAAACAAACCCGCACGCAAACACCTCTACCTGCCTTACCAAACGAAACCACTGATGTTTTTGTGTGCTTGCTGTTTTGCCTAGAATCTGATTGAAAGCTCATGTTTTAAAACAAGCGGTTTCTTTGACAGTTGAAGAGTTTAAGGACCCCATGGTGATTCTGCCCAAGGGTGTGGAGGGAGTTGTTCCTTGTTCCTTGTTCACTCAGCACGTCCCAGGTGTGTCCCTAGGGCCAGCTACACCTTGCTGCTGGTTTGTTCCAGCCCGGTGTTCATGGCTTGGTGGTCCCTGTTGTGGTCTTGGTGTTGCATCCAGAGCTGGGCAGGCAAACCAAGGCTGCTGCCTGGTGTCAGTGGGATCCCGAGTCCTGCAGGGCATGTGTGAGGTGTGGGGTGAAAGCCACAGAAATTCCCTTGGGCTGCACTAGGAAAGCAAGCCTAGATATTATATTTTTCTTTCTGTCATTGTGAGACACAGCTACTTGGCTCAGAGGATAGCAAGAGGAGGAATACAGTGCTAATAAACTTTCCTGCCACGGGGAATGGAAGTGTTTTACATAAACTTGTAGCTGTTGAAATGATGCTGCTTCTGTGATGGAGTGACACAACGTGTGCCTGCATGCAGCCAAAACTAACCTGGTTATGTGATCCCCTTTTCCACAGTGCCTGAGCATCATTTCCACAGATAAAGAGAAAATGAGATTTCCTAACAATATGAAATCAGCTTGTTTACAAGACAGGAATGAAGGCTCAGGCTGCACAGCCTTATCCAGGCTCCCAGGCAGACACAAGGCTGGTTTACTGTGAGGTGCTGAGGCCCTGGCAGAGCTTCCCTAGAGAAGCTGTGGATCCCATCCCTGGAAGTGCTCCAGGCCAGGCTGGATGGGGGTCTGAGCAACCTGACCTATTGAAAGGTGTCCATGCCCATGGCAGGGGGGTTGGAGCTGGATAAACTTTAAGGTCCCTCCCAAGCCAAACCATTCTATGATTCTACCATCAGTGAATGGAGCCCACGTCCCACAAGGTCAACAGGAGCAGCTGAACCTGGAGGCCACCTTTGTCTTCTGAAAGCCAGGCTAGTTTTGGGCTGGAATGATTCATCTCCTTCACAGGATCTCACCAAATCTGTGAAACCTTCTGGCCAGGACATAATATCATATCCAGTGTCAAAACAGAGGCTGTCACACAAATGAATTCATCTCAGGGCTGGCCAGAAGGCAAAATCAGTCCCCTCCTGAGATTCAGTCATGTGAGATATTAAATGCCTAACTCTGGCTAGTAATACCATTTCTTTCTCTAATATTTCATGAAAAAGGCAACATCTCTGTTATCCTCAAGACAACAGCTGCATTATTCCTTCAGCAAACATTAATCAACAATTCACATCAGAATCACACATCTTTTGTACATTACTATTCACAGCCCACGCCAGGCAGGATAGTGATATCCTCAGGGGTCCCAAACTGCATTATTACTTTCTTTCTAAAAGTGAGCTCTGTGGTTAAAGATACCTGAGCTGAGTTCTCAGCTGTTGGCTAACCTCTGCTGGGGTTACAAACATGGCTAGCAGAGGAGACCACACTGAAGCCCAAGGGATTTCAGGCTACCAAGGTGCTCAGGCTCTCCCACAGCAGCTCCCCCACTCCCTGTTCTCCACGCAAGTTCTCCAGAAGCAACCAGAGAAAGGGGCTGTGGCAAAACTACAAGCTCAGCCCATGGATTGCAGTCGTCTCCTTTCTTTAGTAATCAGGAACTGACTCCCACCAGGCAATGATTCTGCTTTCTAAATGCTCTGAAACATGCAAAAATGTTGCATTTATAAGTTATTTAAAAACCCACAAGAAATAATGAACTGCGGTAGCTCCCCAGGAATTCAAAATTGCTTACAATTTGTAGCGTATGCAGGACCTCACCACAAATCCCATCCCAGCCCCGCTTCTAAGCAGCTCATAAAAACGGCCTGTTTATTTTCCGAAACGATCCGCATAAAAAAAGATTAAGCTTATTTATTGTAAAAATTAACATCTTGCTGAAGCAGTAATGGCCGTATCATGGAGGAATGCTCTTCCCCTGGATGCCTCCCTCGGCAGTGCTGTGCAAGGAGACCTGCATTTATGGTCTCCTGGAGTAAAGTTAATGCTCGTAAGGCTCCGCTCTTGTACGCCCACAGCTAAATCCTGGGATCTAGCAGATGGTGTGTGTGTGTTTCCTAATGCAGTGCCTTGTATGTGTGTAGTTGTCATAATTAAATAATAACTCCCAACACCAGCTCGTGTAACGGGAGAGCCAGGGCCATATTTCCCCTCGGAGGGAAGCCATCCAACCCAGCCTGTGGGTAGATGGAGGAGGAAGGAAATAAGGAAATAATGCCCACAGCACCCCATCCCCTCTGCTCGGGGAGAAAACACGCTCTGCTGCATGTGGCCAGCCTGTTTTTAAGGGTAAATAAAAACCTCTCTGCCCCCAAACTGCCAGAAAATAGGGTCCCAACACATCTGAGGTTAAGTAATCTGTTATTGTGGGAGGGGAGTCTGGCCTTATGTATTTGGGATTTTCCCTGCTTTTCGTGGTCACCCCCTTGATGCAGGAATTGTGGACATCTGCAGGAGAAGTGCCTGTGAGATGAGGCAATTTACAGTTATCGTCTTCTTAAGATAAATGCAACAGCTGCTTGTTATATTCCTTTATGGATGGAAGACAGAATGATAGGTCTCTGCAGATATTCATTCTTCCCTTGGCTTAGGGAGAGAATTAAGTTGTTGATTACGCCCAGCAAGAAACACCACTGCTCAAACTGAGGACAAATGTGACTTATTTTAAGGGTACAAGTTTAACAATTCCACTATTATCCTTCACTTTGCTGTAAAAAAAAAAAAAATTCTTTTGCTAAGGATACTATAAATGACTCGAACAGATGAAAGGCATTTAGCCTTTATTTCAGACTAAGAATTAGAATGTGAAATCCAGAAAAGCGTCTTTCAAATTTGAGTGCGCAAGTTAAACAGGAAGAAGTTGGAGCTATTTACCTCTTTTGTGTGAAAAAATACGAGGACTCTTGGGCTCCTGTTTCCCGAGGCCAGGCAGGGCTCTGTCCCCAGATCAGCCTCCTGCTTCTCCTGCCCCAGCAAGCCACACTTCCCATTGAACAGGCTGTTTCCTGGGAGTGGAGGGGCCGTGGACAACACCCCTGCATCCTCCTCTCCGTAAGATGGGACGGTAACAGCTGATCTGTAGTTCTCTTTCAGCTTCAGGGAACTGAGAATTAAAAACAGGAGTTGGTTCTAAACTTTGCAAAGGGCCTTCATCTCTTACTGAGCAAATCACTCCTCCTCCAGCTCCAGGATGTTAATATCTTTTTTTTTTTTGGCTTGAAAAATGGAAGGCATAATTTTCTAGAGCACATGGATGACTAACTCAGTATTTTATTTCATGCTATGATCATTTTGCTTTGCATATGTGGGAAAAAAAGGAAAGATTCAACCTTTAAATTTCACATTGTATCCTCTAATTAAAAGGCAAGGTGAGCTATTGCCACAAGAAGCTTGTAAAGACAACAAACTCACTTTTAATTTTTTTCCCAAAGTTTACATTATCATAAATATTCATGACATAGTCCTTTCACAGTGTAACTGCTAGAGAACACATTGTAATCTGTTTAAGAAGAACATGAATCAGACTGATAAAAATAATTGGTTGGATTTTTCTTTTAATTTTTTTTAATGTTTTAAATAAAGCTGTCAAAGGTTCCTGTGGCAATGAAGAGCTTTGTTGTTATGACAACTGCTTATTCCTTTTCCTTTGAAGAAGTCTGCAATTTGATAGGTAAAAGCATCAGGAATAATTAAAAATAAAAAACAAAACAACAAACTAAATGAAGAAAAACATCTGTTAGGACAAATCCCCACCCAAAATCTTGGCAATCATGTCATTAGTGAAGTGACAATCTTCAGGTGGAGTGTCTTCACATCAGCAAGCACAAGGGTGTTCAGCAGCTGCTGGGGGTTTGGGTAACCCCCTGTCAGGAAGCTCCTCTCTTTGTCAGGGGCACACATGTTGTTCATGTGACTCTTTCTCTTCCTCTCCAAAGTCTAGTGTTATAAACAAACAAACAAAAAAAAAAAAGAAAAAAAAAAAACCCAAACCAAACAAAACCAAACAAAACCAAAAAAGGGCCCTTTCAGAAGTTAAGTCTGCTTCTTCTCATGATTTATTCTGCTGATCCATTTCAAAGGCAGCCCTCATGTGAAGCGTGGCCCCCAAGCTTTCAGCAAACCACGAGGCTGGCGTCTCCTGCAACACATGCCCCTCTCCGCAGCTGCTGGGATAACAGGGCAGGAAGCGGGGCTGCCCTTTGGGAAGGGAGGTGGGCATGGAGAGGCGCCCTCCAGAGAGGATGAAGCAGCGCTCAGAGCAGGGGCCATGGCCAGAGTGGGGGCGGCTCTGTGGCTGTGCTGACCCTTTGTGGGGGCAGCTGGGGCTGTCCTGCTGCGGGGAGTGCCAGCAGGCAGCCACACGCACTGTGGTGGTGACAGCCACAGTCACACAGGGGTGTTGACACTCACACAAGGGTGGTGACAGCCACAGTCACACAGTGGTGGTGACACTCACACAGTGATGGTGAGNTGACAGCCACACACACACAATGGTGGTGACACTCACACAGGGGTGGTGACAGCCACACACACACAGTGGTGGTGACACTCACAGTGGTGGTGACAGCCACACTCACACAGCGGTGGCGACATTCACACAGTGGTGGTGACACACACTGGTGGTGACAGCCACACTCACACAGTGGTGGTGACAGCCGCAGTCACACAGTGGTGGTGACACTCACACAGTGATGGTGAGACACACACACAATGGTGGTGACACTCACACAGGGGTGGTGACACACACACAGTGGTGGTGACAGCCGCAGTCACACAGTGGTGGTGACACTCACAGGGTGGTGATGACAGTCACACAGTGGTGGTGACACTCACAGGGTGGTGGTGACACTCACACAGTGGTGGTGACAGCCACACACACACACACCCACACACACACACACCCTGGTCCTTGTGACACATCCATCAAAATTGTTTCTGCTGCCTGGGATTTCTGCGAGGCTCTAGGGGAAAGCACACCCCCATAACTGCTGAAAACTGGGGAAAGTTTTCCCCAAAGTGATTTCCTTTCCCCCCTCCTCATTGACATCTCCAGGGCTGTCCTTCCCAGGAGGCATGTGACTGTCAGATTTTAGTCATTCCTTATGCATGATAATTAGTCTGCTCCACTTTGCAGACTGTGAGACTTCACCCCATGGATGCACTGTGACAGAAGGGACACAAACGCTCTCTCCTGGCTCTGTAGTGCTAATAAACCAAGAGTTTGGCAATAAGTTGTAATGATACACGCTGCTTGGAGGCTGGAATTGGGAGTGCCAACATTCCTGCTGTGCTTCTGACTTCATGAGAAATAGGACACTTTGCAGTAATTTCAGTTTCTTTGCATGCCAGCTCGGATTGCCAAGCACACCATGGTCTCGTTTTGCTGTTCTTTGTGGCTCGCTCTGCTCTCCATTTCTCCATCCTCTTGGAAATAATCCAGGGCTTTTAAGCAGCAAAATTTTAACCACTGTCTTGCCTTGCCACTGGCATTGAAGAGCCTGCACCTTTCATGAAGTCGCTTCTTAATACCTCTGTGTTCCTCATTTACTCAGCCAAGATACCCCTTCTGAAAGTGAAAATTTCAACATCCCTATTAGGAAAAGTTCTTGATTGCTGCCCCTTTTTTTATGCAGAGAGATTTGAGACATTCTAGAGAAGACAGTCATGCTAAGTAATGGCAGGGTTTGGAAAAAAAAAAGCATTATTTCTGATGGTACAACTGTAGACTTTTTTGAAGGTGTTGTAGGAGTCTATGTTAGCTTAAAAAACCCAAGAAAATCCCCTCGAATTTTCCTCTTTAGGCCGCAAATGGCTGGAATTCCCACGTTTGAATTGCCAGGCTGGACACTAGGTGGTGCTAGGACAGTGGTTTGTCAGGAAATTAAGTAGGAAAATTCTGGGTGGAAGAGCACAGTGGGTTGCAAATGGTTACTTGCCAATAAAGCATTTGCTCCGGTACAGCTAATCCATTACTCTCTGTCTGTTAGGCTCACCCACCTGACTGGACACCATTAGCTGGCAGCAGGAGCACCTAATGCCGCCTTTTGCCAACCTTGTTTCCTGTGCATCTGCAAGCTGTCAGAGGCACAGCGCTCCTTTCATGAGTGTCACTCTTCCCCTCCTTCTCCCCATCTCCTCGTGGGAGGAAAACTGCCTGGCTGCCCCTGGAACAAAGAGAGAAAGATGCTCAAGAAGTTTTCCTGACGCTCAGCTGGGAGGGAGGCAAGTGAGTGGGATTACTACGTGGTCACCTCCTCACCTCCTGGCTCATCCCATCCCCTTTTGGGTGGACATGTGTGGGAGCTGATTTGGTTTTAAAACAACAGTTTCCCACCAGGTCCCAGAGGGGTTTTTTTGGTTTTTTTTTTTTTCAGCTTGGCTGGGTCCCCCACCCAATCTAGCACAGGGTCAACACTGCTTACTGCAGCTGGCCAGGAGCCACATTGGCAATCTCTCCTGGTAAGGAAGGTACCAGCGATGCCTTAAGGTTGGGCTTTTTCCAGATTCTGTGCTGCCTCGGGGTGCAGCTCTGAGCTCACACTCAGCGTCACTCAGCTCTGCACAGAGCNCACCAACCAGCCATTTTGTGACCATTCTTCGGCCACCTTGGGTGCAGCCCTGGCCAGGCCCTGTCCTGCCCAAGGTGTACCCTAAAGGCCTTTCAATAAATCCCTACTTTATTCTCCAGTTCTGTCCAGTCTCTGTTCCAGGTCAGCCTTCCCAAGGCATCACCAGAAACCACGGAATCATAGAATAGTTTGGGCTGGAAGGGATACTTAGAAGTCCAAGGTGCCTGCCATGGCCAGGCACATCTTCAGCCAGATCAGGCTGCTCAAAGCCTCAGGAGACCTGACAGTGAATGCTTCCAGGGATGGCTCCTTGCTGGGAGTGGGCAGCGCTCAGCTCTGCCCCCTGCTCTCCTGAGCAGGCCCCAGGGCAGGGCAGCGAGGCTCAGTGCCCCACAGACTCCCCACTCCCCTGGGAGCCCTGATTCCTCCCCAGGCACGGCACACACCCTCCTGCACCTGTATGAGGGGGGTTTGGTGCTCCAGAGCAGCTGCCACACCCCACGGACCATGAACCTGACCAAGTCATATTGAGGAGTGCTGTGCTCCCAGAGGTGTGAGTGAATCTGGTGACAGGAGGGATAAATAGCACTTAGAAACCAATTAGTGGGGAAGGCTTGCTCCCCCTGATCTGGTTTTGACACTCAGCTGAAGTGTTTCTCCTCACTCACATGGGTGACAGACCCCTCATCACACGTCTGCTCACCCCTCTCCCCCAGCCTCCAGGCAAACTTCACCCCCTTATTTACAGACAGCAAATTAGATTAATTCCCTGGGGTCAGTCAGGTGCAAACTGGACACAGCTTGGCTGTGTAATAAATATACTCAGAGATAAAGAAGAGTTTGAAAGAATAAATCATGTAATCTTAATGGATTGGCTGAAAAATTCAGGGACCAAATTTCTTTTCATGTTTAAAGTTACTTCCAAACTACAACAATTAGGTTGTCTCTGCTACAGCCTAAATCCTTTTACCAAAACATTCCAAAAGTAAATGGGCCGCTGAATTTGGTGCCTTCTATTGTCAGAGGGTCTATTTGGAAAATCAGGACCAGTTTAACGCAAATTAAAAAAAAAAAAAACAAAACAACAAACCCCAAAACACCATCAAAAAAGCAAAGCAAGCCTTAAAGAATAAAACGCAATTTCAGAATAACTAACAGCACCCAGTAAATAAACACTCTTGTGAGAAGTGCAGCAAACTTAGAGCTGATACCTGGCTTAAGGTACCAGTACAAGGCCTATTCCCATTAACAAGAAATGCATTACAACATATGATACACAAAGCAAGGAGCTGGTTATTTTCTTATTCTCCTTCTTTCTTTCTTTTTTTCTTTTTTTCTTTTTTCTTTTTTTCTTTTTTTCTTTCTTTTTTTTCTTTTTTTCTTTTTTTCTTTTTTTCTCTTTCTTTCTTTAAATGACAAAGCACCACTTCACGGCAACCAGAAAGGTTTGGGTGAGAATGCTCCCATTTCTATATTTATCTGGAATGAAATATCTAGTCTGGAGTAAGCAAAGATTTGAAAGTGCATTTCTAGGTAAGGTTATGAGGGTTGTAAACATAAGATTGCTCTGGACACACTTTTGAGTCCAAGATTTTCCTCAAAACATTTTCTAAGTAGCCTACAGATGCCTTGGGGCAGAGTGGAAAGACCTGAAACCCCAGAATTGCAGAATAACGCTGTCACCCAGGAAAGGCAAACAATAAATTTAGCATTTTGACATTTTGGTGCTTGGGTTGTGCACAGCATGACACCCATCCCATCCTCATCCATCAGGTACCTGTGGCAAGACAAACATCCTTCAGCAGATAGGGCCGGTTCTGGGATTTGGCATCAGGCTGGGTCCATCCTGTCCCAGTTAACCAGTAACTGAGCGTGGGGGGGATATTTACAACAGCTCTGTCAGCAGGTTTCTGTGTATTCCTGCCTTTCCCTACCCCGCTCTTGCTCTGTATTCAGGGATCTTTCAAGACAATGGTTTGCACACATTAAAAGTGATTAAAAAAAAAACCAAAAAACAACAGTGACTTCGTGGCTCTTTTATTATCCAAATAAGCAGTCCCTGATGACCATCTTGTTAATGCACACTTATAAAATATATCACCCCTGCTTGGTGGATGTAAAATTAACACAGAGATTTGTGGGTTCTGGCAGCTGCTTCTTGCTCAGCAACGCTCATGCATCTTGTCACAAATATAAAATGTAGATTTTTTTTCCTCTTTTTTTTTATAAATATATAAATATATCCAGCTTGGCAAAGTGATTAAAGACAGAGTATATCCATCTTCAACTATCCAAAGGTATAAAAATGAAAAAGGGAAAATATGAGCAATAATTCACGAGGGGATGGGTCAGGAGACTCAGATATGATCATAGTTTTTAGCCTTTGGGGGATAAAAAAAAATGTGTCTAGCCTGAAAAGTACTGGTCACCTGTGACTTCAGGAACGTGCAGTAAGGACCCTGCCTAAGGGCACTCATGAGGTGGACACGATTCATGGAGCAGCTGCCCCTTCCTTGTCTCACCTGATGCCTTGGGAAGGCTGACCTGGAACAGAGACTGGACAGAGCTGGAGAATAAAGAAGGGATTTATTGAAAGGCCTCCAGGGTACACCTTGGGCAGGACAGGACCTGGCCAGGGCTACACCCAAGGTGGACCCAAAATGGTCACAAAATGGACAAATGGTCACACTTTTATAAGTTTTGGTCCATT
This sequence comes from Donacobius atricapilla, assembly GCA_013397315.1. Lineage (NCBI taxonomy): Eukaryota > Metazoa > Chordata > Aves > Passeriformes > Mimidae > Donacobius > Donacobius atricapilla. The sequence goes on along the minus strand of WBMY01018124.1, from coordinate 377,481 downwards.
TGCATCTTGGGGTTTAATTGCCCAATTCCAGCTGCAGGCTGTGAGGTCCCATCCTTCTTGTTCCTCCCTCCAGCCCAGCCTTGTTTGTGCTTTTGGGCTGAAAGTTGTCCTTGGTGTGCAGCAGGAGAAAGATTTGTTCTGTCTCCCTGCTCTGTGCAGAGCTGAGTGACACTGAGTGTGAGCTCAGAGCTGCACCCTGGGCAGCACAGAGCCTGAAATACAGGAAAGCTCAAACTTAAGGCATCACACCAACAGGGAAGCTCTGTGCTGTGGTCCCGTGGTCCAGATCAGCAAGGCTCCTGGGGCCACTGTTGCTGCACAGTCACATGGATTCCAAGGGCTTCCCAAAGTGCTTGTCCTGATTTAGGGCAAATTTGGGAAGAAACTTCCAAAGGGGTCCCTCTAGAAAGCAAATTCAAGCGGCCCCTCTCCACAACTGGTTCTGGAAAAGTTTTCCTTGGAGAAAAGTGGAAAAAACCTGTTTATTTAACAGGCAAAGTTTTCACAAGCATAAAAAAATTAACAAAACCTCTCGCTGTACTGAAAATTCGGAGAGTCCTTTTCATGGGGTGTAGCTCCCTCAGTCTCTCATCAGTCCCTCCTGCATTGGAAAATGCTGTCCTGGGCCCTGGTGGGCCAAAGGTGTGAGCTACCAGTGTTTTTCTGGATTTTCGGTCCAGAGCAGGCCGATCAGTTCTAAGAAAAAGAAAAGCCACTGTCTGGGGAACTTCTCTGCCTCAGCTAGCTGAAAGTACCTAAAAGCAAAGGAGAGCCCTCTCTAGCTGCCCGTGCTGCAGACAACACTTTGAGAGATAAAGCTGAAAGCTCTCATCTCTGTTTTTGAATGCAGCTGCCTCAGACATTCCACTGCTTCTCCTTCTCCCCTCTTTCACCCTCAGATCTAGTTTTAAAGGTGCACAACTTATTTCTTGGGCTGAACAGACGAATGGGGGGGATACAATTCAGCATCATAAAGTCACCTCAGGGCAGCAATGCAGAAGCACTGATGATTCCTGCTGCTCTCCAGGAAAATGTGCTGCAGGACCTGCCAAGCCACCAGTGCCTGATGGAGGAGAGCAGCCCTCGAGCGCCAGGGGGGAACAGAACACACACCCAGGAGCAGGCTGCAGCCAAAGTGCTGCTGGGAGGAGAGAACTGCTGTATGATCCCTCAGATTAGTCCGAGAGAGAGAGAACAAAGATAATGACATAAAACATTGATAATATTTGGAGGCCTTTCGGTGATCAATGAAACCAACGCAACCGCGGCTGATGAACATCAGCGTGGAGCTGCTGAGCAAAACTTCAGGGCGCAATGTGTGTATCCTGAGGCTCCAAATGAAAATGGATGGAGTGCTGATACCCAGCCTGCTGCGTGCATCCACTGCAGTGCATGTGCCTGCAGCAGGTGACTCTGGCCTTGGCAGGGAGGGAGAGTAGTGTCCCTGAACAACTCCTCGGAGAGCCCCTCTTAAATTGCCTGCAATTCCTGCCTGTTGTCTGCCTCCCCTTTCAGGGAAAGAGCACAACTGTGCTGTCATTCCAGGGGATATTTATTAGACAACGGACAGCAAATCACTTTCATTACAGCAACCAAAGGCAGAGCCTCGAATGATGCGAAGATCTTTCAAGTTTACCGGCAGCACTTGCGGAGGAAGAGAAAAGGAGCGCGAGCTCAGTTTTGTTCTTCTCATCCTGTCATCCCTCAGCATCCAAGGGCTTCAAGCTTGCTGCAGTCGGACTGTTGGGGACCCCCACAGATTAACACGGAGCCAGGAGACGGCGAGGGATGATCAGAAGGCAGCTGCTGAAAGGAGCTTTTCATTCCTCCGGGTGACAGACCCGACATGCTAATGGGAACAACGTCTGTGCCTGCCCCTGCCGTTTCAAACCGCTAAAGCTTCGTTTCCCACGCAGGCACAACAAAAATAAAGCCCTCTCCAAAAGGATGGCTGTGGCCTCATTCAGACAAATTTTCGTTAAAAGTAAATATGGCAGGCAAAGTAGTGACGGGAGCGGTTTGTTCTTGGGAAGTGGGGAAGGGGGGAAGAAAAATCATCACGTAGGTTTGTCTTTCCACCAGGCCGATTTCCTTTAGCAGCCTGAATAAGCAATTGGCCACCAGCCGGCTGTGGTGAATTTGTCCCATGTTTGCAAGATCACTCAGTGAGCAAAGCTGTTTTCAGTTAATAAATATTTGATTTACAAGGTACAGTAAGTAATAAAAAGGGAAGGGAGTTTAGCTGCTGGGAGATTTGTTTAGCGCTTTAGTGGGGATAACTAACAACCAGCTTTGGTTGTTTTTTTCTCCTCCACATGGCCAATAGGCAACCAACTTTATCAGTCTTGCTGCATTACAACTGGTAGTGAGCAGAACTAACACACTGAGCAAAACAAGTGGACTGGGACATACACTGTGCCTCGGCAGAAAAACAGCTGAAGGGAACACTCTTAGATTCTCCTTTCTTCTTCTCTGCAAGTAACCTGTGATAAATATTGCATTTCTCAGTATCATTGGGAAAAATCAAAACTGTTTGATCCTTTCCATATGATATAGGTAGCTATATATGAGAGGGAGAAGGATATAAAGTAGCAGGTACAGAACAGCCAGCAGCATTTTATCAAAGGAGAAAAGACCCCAGAAGACACCAATCAGCCGACTACACAGTCCTGGGTATTTTGGATAGAGCTGGAAAACAAAGCGGGGGCGCACACACACACAAGAAAACAAGGAAAAGAAAAACATATGAAAGGGCTGTGTTTAAAAAAGAACCCCAAACCAGCTATGATAGAAGAGGTAGGGGTTTTATTTATTATTATTATTATTATTTATATTTTCGTTTCTTCCTAGAGGACTGACCCTCTCTAGGCGGGGATGTGGTAATGTGGGCAAGGCAGGGCAGGGAGCATGGGGCGGCCGGAGGGCAGCGCTGAGCGCAGGTGAGCTCGGCACGCAGAAGGAACAGACCCTTCTGTTCTCGGTCTCTGGGGCACGGCAGCCCCCCTCCCTCCCGTGTGACAGTGGGCACATCGCCGAGTCTGTCAGATCTCCAGTTCCCCCCGCTGGAAAAAACACTGACCCTC
>WBMY01018124.1:363438-374311 GCA_013397315.1 Donacobius atricapilla | reverse complement strand
CCTGAAATACAGGAAAGCTCAAACTTAAGGCATCACACCAACAGGGAAGCTCTGTGCTGTGGTCCCGTGGTCCAGATCAGCAAGGCTCCTGGGGCCACTGTTGCTGCACAGTCACATGGATTCCAAGGGCTTCCCAAAGTGCTTGTCCTGATTTAGGGCAAATTTGGGAAGAAACTTCCAAAGGGGTCCCTCTAGAAAGCAAATTCAAGCGGCCCCTCTCCACAACTGGTTCTGGAAAAGTTTTCCTTGGAGAAAAGTGGAAAAAACCTGTTTATTTAACAGGCAAAGTTTTCACAAGCATAAAAAAATTAACAAAACCTGTCGCTGTACTGAAAATTCAGAGAGTCCTTTTCATGGGACTCATGAAAAGCTCAGCTCCCTCAGTCTCTCATCAGTCCCTCCTTCATTGGAAAATGCTGTCCTGGGCCCTGGTGGGCCAAAGGTGTGAGCTACCAGTGTTTTTCTGGATTTTCGGTCCAGAGCAGGCCGATCAGTTCTAAGAAAAAGAAAAGCCACTGTCTGGGGAACTTCTCTGCCTCAGCTAGCTGAAAGTACCTAAAAGCAAAGGAGAGCCCTCTCTAGCTGCCCGTGCTGCAGACAACACTTTGAGAGATAAAGCTGAAAGCTCTCATCTCTGTTTTTGAATGCAGCTGCCTCAGACATTCCACTGCTTCTCCTTCTCCCCTCTTTCACCCTCAGATCTAGTTTTAAAGGTGCACAACTTATTTCTTGGGCTGAACAGACGAATGGGGGGGATACAATTCAGCATCATAAAGTCACCTCAGGGCAGCAATGCAGAAGCACTGATGATTCTGCTGCTCCCCAGGAAAATGTGCTGCAGGACCTGCCAAGTCACCAGTGCCTGATGGAGGAGAGCAGCCCTCGAGCGCCAGGGGGGAACAGAACACACACCCAGGAGCAGGCTGCAGCCAAAGTGCTGCTGGGAGGAGAGAACTGCTGTATGATCCCTCAGATTAGTCCGAGAGAGAGAGAACAAAGATAATGACATAAAACATTGATAATATTTGAAGTCCTTTCGGTGATCAATGAAACCAACGCAACCGTGGCTGATGAACATCAGCGTGGAGCTGCTGAGCAAAACTTCAGGGCGCAATGTGTGTATCCTGAGGCTCCAAATGAAAATGGATGGAGTGCTGATACCCAGCCTGCTGCGTGCATTCACTGCAGTGCATGTGCCTGCAGCAGCTGACTGGCCTTGGCAGGGAGGGAGAGTAGTGTCCCTGAACAACTCCTCGGAGAGCCCCTCTTAAATTGCCTGCAATTCCTGCCTGTTGTCTGCCTCCCCTTTCAGGGAAAGAGCACAACTGTGCTGTCATTCCAGGGGATATTTATTAGACAACGGACAGCAAATCACTTTCATTACAGCAACCAAAGGCAGAGCCTCGAATGATGCGAAGATCTTTCAAGTTTACCGGCAGCACTTGCGGAGGAAGAGAAAAGGAGCGCGAGCTCAGTTTTGTTCTTCTCATCCTGTCATCCCTCAGCATCCAAGGGCTTCAAGCTTGCTGCAGTCGGACTGTTGGGGACCCCCACAGATTAACACGGAGCCAGGAGACGGCGAGGGATGATCAGAAGGCAGCTGCTGAAAGGAGCTTTTCATTCCTCCGGGTGACAGACCCGACATGCTAATGGGAACAACGTCTGTGCCTGCCCCTGCCGTTTCAAACCGCTAAAGCTTCGTTTCCCACGCAGGCACAACAAAAATAAAGCCCTCTCCAAAAGGATGGCTGTGGCCTCATTCAGACAAATTTTCGTTAAAAGTAAATATGGCAGGCAAAGTAGTGACGGGAGCGGTTTGTTCCTGGGAAGTGGGGAAGGGGGGAAGAAAAATCATCACGTAGGTTTGTCTTTCCACCAGGCCGATTTCCTTTAGCAGCCTGAATAAGCAATTGGCCACCAGCCGGCTGTGGTGAATTTGTCCCATGTTTGCAAGATCACTCAGTGAGCAAAGCTGTTTTCAGTTAATAAATATTTGATTTACAAGGTACAGTAAGTAATAAAAAGGGAAGGGAGTTTAGCTGCTGGGAGATTTGTTTAGCGCTTTAGTGGGGATAACTAACAACCAGCTTTGGTTGTTTTTTTCTCCTCCACATGGCCAATAGGCAACCAACTTTATCAGTCTTGCTGCATTACAACTGGTAGTGAGCAGAACTAACACACTGAGCAAAACAAGTGGACTGGGACATACACTGTGCCTCGGCAGAAAAACAGCTGAAGGGAACACTCTTAGATTCTCCTTTCTTCTTCTCTGCAAGTAACCTGTGATAAATATTGCATTTCTCAGTATCATTGGGAAAAATCAAAACTGTTTGATCCTTTCCATATGATATAGGTAGCTATATATGAGAGGGAGAAGGATATAAAGTAGCAGGTACAGAACAGCCAGCAGCATTTTATCAAAGGAGAAAAGACCCCAGAAGACACCAATCAGCCGACTACACAGTCCTGGGTATTTTGGATAGAGCTGGAAAACAAAGCGGGGGCGCACACACACACAAGAAAACAAGGAAAAGAAAAACATATGAAAGGGCTGTGTTTAAAAAAGAACCCCAAACCAGCTATGATAGAAGAGGTAGGGGTTTTATTTATTATTATTATTATTATTTATATTTTCGTTTCTTCCTAGAGGACTGACCCTCTCTAGGCGGGGATGTGGTAATGTGGGCAAGGCAGGGCAGGGAGCATGGGGCGGCCGGAGGGCAGCGCTGAGGAACAGACCCTTCTGTTCTCGGTCTCTGGGGCACGGCAGCCCCCCTCCCTCCCGTGTGACAGTGGGCACATCGCCGAGTCTGTCAGATCTCCAGTTCCCCCCGCTGGAAAAAACACTGACCCTCCTACCGCTGCTCAGGCACATCAGGTTGTTTCGTGCGGGCTCTGAAGGGGAATTTTGAGTTGAGGTGCAGAATATTATTGTCAGAGATGTGGCTGCTGATCGCAGATCAAGGACTCCACCAGAGGAGTATCAGCCTCCTTCTAGAGGCTCAGGACAGCAGAAAGGGTGTCCACACAGCCTCACCAGAAACACCAGGAGCTGCTGATTTCTAGGATGCCGTCAGGAGCTTTTTTTCCCAGTAACTACCAGCAGGACAGAACAAAGCAAACAATTTTCTCTGTCGAGCAAAAAATTCCTAAGAGTTCCAACTTCTCCACCTATACAACTTCACACTGCTTTGCACTGCTTTGCATTTGACCCCAGAGATATTCCAGGCGTTTGCTTAGCCAGAGCACAGCCAGGCCTGGGAGGGACAGAGCACAGGTCTCTCAAAGCAGGCTCTGTAAAATCATCCCTTTCTCCCTCCCCTACCACCCTGGGAGAGGACAGCAGAAGGCATCCCTGGAGACCCCCACGCTGCTGTGGAGGGCACTGGTGCCCACCCGAGTGACCCAGGGCCCCTCGCAGCCACGGAGGACACACAGCCCGTGTTCATTTTCCTGCCAGCACAGAAAAATCCGCCTTTAAATTCTGCCCCACGCTCCAGGAAAACTTCATGCCAGCAGTTTCACCAAAGCATATGCTTCTGCAAAAGAGCTTTAATGAATCAATGTTTCCTGACAAAAAATAGCTTTTGCCAGAAATCCCGTCCAGCTCCCCTATTCAGTTATCTGTCTCTAAAGACCACAGTCCTCCACCTGCAAAACAAGGATAAGGATTTTTACCTTCTTTTTGTGAAGCACGTTAGGATCTAGGGGTGAGCAGCTCACAATATAAAGAGCTATTAAAAAACTGGTGCTTTCACAAATGGGTCTGAGAGCTGCCTCACTCTAAGATTGGACAATGGTGTTCAAATGGGCCAGACCAAGCAGCAATTTTGGCATGAACAAACCCACATTACATTATTTTAAGATCTGCAGCCGTTCCCCTGCAATTGGAGTCCAAGGGTGATGCCAAGTGCCTTGGGGAAAGGAGGGAGCAGGAGGAGGCTGCGTTTCTTTCATGTGTGCTTTACTTTTTAATAGCTGTTGGGATACCTGTTAAACTAAACAGTGAGAGCTGTTTATTGTAGTAACAGCAACATTATTAAACTGATCAGCTCCATTTTCAGAACCAGGCTGTGCCTCTGTTTGTTTTTCTGTTGAGGAGGGACGTGTCCCAGAGGATCTCCCTTTGGGAACCCCTGTCTCAGCATGAAATGAGTAACACGATTTATGCAGACACTGCCAGCTTCTTTCCCTCCTCAGACAGAAAATGGCTTTATCTAGTCAGGTAATGTCACAATAAAGTGGTACAGTAGAAATTTCATCACTGAATGGTCTAAAAGAGACAGATCACCCAATCTATATTTCCACAGGCAAACAATGTTCTGTGCTCAAATGGCAGCAAGCAGCAAAGAGAGAGGGGAAAAACCCCAAACAACCACAATACCAAACTCCTGATGCTAAAACACAAATTTCAATGCCAAATATTTTTATGAGGGACCAATCACAGCATTATCAAAGTTGGATAAATAGGAATGAGGACAATGCAATGTGCTGATCAGATTTAGAGAATCCGTGAGACTTGATTTCGGTGAGTTTTTCAAAACAATTCTTGATTTATTGTCTGTTAAACCACGCAGGGTTTGAGTTCAGAGGACAGGGCTGACAAGCCCATTCAGTAGGATGCTAACACCTCTCCAGCACACTGCACCCAACCCTCCTTTCCTCTCCAGCTCACACTGGGGCTTGTCCCACTGTATTTGCACATGCAGGGATTATTATGGGGATTATTAATAGCTGATTTTTTAATAAAAAGGGAAGCATAGCCAAGTGTGTTTGTTTTTTTTTTTTTTTGCTACTTCTTGCTTTAATCATGTTTTTCCTGAGTCAAAGCCTGGTGGTGGGTACAAAGCTCCCTGTCCAGCAGTGTCACTAACGGTCACCCCTTGCATCTAACCTGGAACAACTCTCTCATCTCTGTGTCTAAATAAAACACTGCGCCTTTGATATCTTCATGGTTTTGGATACCTGAATTCAAAGCCTTAAAAAACAACCTACAGCCACATTAAGTACATGATGCTATGGTCACACCAAAGTCCTGAAACCCCACTCATGATTTCAGCATAACAAGGTTTCTCAGCCTAAGAAAAGCCCCAGTGGATGCAGTTTTAGAGAAAAGAACACCATGTAGGATGCAGCTGGTTTGAGCCACTTCTGCTCTGTCAAGAAAAGATCAATTAGTGCCTCAGAAAATAAAGTTCCTTCCAAAAAATCCAGACTTTTCTTGCAGCTCATATCAGTAACTCAGTGCCACGTCATCAGTGCCGAAGAGGGGTGGGAATACAGGAACTGGTGATGGGATTTAGTAAATGAAGGGAAAAGAGGTGTGTCACCACCTACAGAGATTTTTACTTGTTTTCAGAGGTGTGAGTGTTTACAAACTCCCTGCCCTCAAAAGTAAAAGCAGATATAAAACAAAACTATGTAAGTCACTGCTGTCTCAACTGATTTAGGCAGCTGTTGTTGCTGATGGTATTTTTGCATCTCAACATTCATGAATAAATTCCTTCATCTTAAACCTTATAAACATATAAGTTCATGAAAGAAACCCATATGACTCCTTTTATTTTTAGGAGACTGAATAAAATATTTATATCCCTCTGCGTCCCAAATATCAATTACTTCTTTCACCAAAAAAAAAGTGTACATGCAATGTGATTAAAAATTTACCCTACTACAAAACAATATACAATTAACTCATACATTTCCAGCTTCCGTTGACAGAAAGGCTGCACACATCCACATCCATCCTGTTTAAACCATGCACACCATCAATTCAGCCTTTCAAATCTGACAGGTAAGTAAAAAATACAGCTATTATCAGACAATGCATCCACATGATCTCCTGACAGCTACAAGCACACACAGCAACCCCTGGAAGAAGTCAGCATCCACTAATGTGTGTTGGATACCAGTCTGATTTCCCTAGATTATAAGGTTTCTAAAGTACTTTAGTTTCAGAATTAATTTTTAGAGTAATTTAGACAAACACAGATTCTGAAACGTCCATCCATTTTCTTTTTTCTTGTGACAGCTTCCCTCTTCCACAAAAGAATATCCAGAAAAAACAGCCCCTTAAAACTTTCTCCCAGTAAAGCTTTCAGTTTGTTCCTCTTCTTCTGGAAGAAAGAACATGAAATTCAATAGCAACATTTGCTTTCATCACTGCAATTTACATGCAAGAGCTGAGGAAATTAAAAGTTTACTTAGAAATGGTTTTTAAATACCTCCGTAATAATCTTGCAATAACAGCCATGAAAATCAGTGGTATTAGAGAAATTGCATTAATAAAACCTAGTTAAAAAACCCAATCCCATCAACAAATCCAACCAGGAAATCAATGCTAACAAGGCAGAAGCAACACTGAAAAGGTGTGGAGTTGTTTTTCTTTTAAATCCTACATTATCCTCGAAATGTTTCTTTTTGGAAAGTGTCCTCAATCGCTCTAAAAATTAACTTTAGTGATATTTTAATATTCAGACCTTAGGAATCAAGAAAGGCAGAAATCAATAATGAAATATGCACTGAAATGCCATTTATGAAGATCCTGCAGTGAAATACAACAGCTGGCCAAAATTTGATTTCCAGCCTAGAAAGCTAAGGGATTATTTCAATTATTTTTTTTTTAATTAAATAGCTGTACTACAATGAAGCATCAACCGGCCACACTTAAATCAGCATAAACCAATGTAGATCTTCTAGTGTGGAAAACCTTTTAGAGAAGATTTTTCTTTGTACCAATAGGAAAGGGACCCTGCTGCATTCATGTGAGACATTTAAAGAGTTACACATTCTTGTCTTCAAAAAATGCTCCAACTTCCCAAAAGCTAAGATTTTGTTGGTTTTGATTTGGGATTTTTTCAGATACTTAGCGACATCACCTCGCTAAGCAGAGCCTCCAGAAGAGGCTTGCTATAACTTCCTCACAAAATCACTTCTTTGCTAAACCACCACACCCCCACACTGCTGCTGTCGCTTCTGCTGCCCCTTAAGATGTAATTTTTGCAGTTAATAAAAGCTCAGACCAACATTAGAGGAACTATGGGGTTCTCAAGCAGAGGAAAACAGAAAAAAAAAACCAGGAAAAAGGAGAAAAGAAGTTTTTTGAGAAGGAAACTCCCCAAGTCTGTCTGCTGATCTGCATCCCTACAACTACCCACACCAACAGGGTGTTGTGGACTTGGTTCCTTAGTTGTGGCTCTGCTGTGGCCATCATTTCCAAGGTGAGAGGAACTGCCTGACCTCTTGGATACTCCCCCTACAATGGAGAAAAGAAGCATTAAAGAGCGGATCAAGGCTCACAGTAGAATGACTCTACAGATAAAACTGAGCTACTGAAGCAAGGAATAAATAAAACTTCTCAAGTTCTCATGGGAGGGTGATTATGTTCCTCTTGCATTCAGTTTTGGGAGATGGCAAGGCTGTCTCCACGTCCCTATTTCTGGCTTCCTACAGCCTCTGCTAACATAAAATAGAAGGACTTCCCATCTGGATGGGTCTTCTGACAAGCAATAACAACATATGACTCGATGATTTCCAGCAGGAGCATGGAAGAATGCACAGTGGAGAAATGCATCTTTGAATTCAGCATTTTGGAACTTTTTTTTCCATTCTCATTCTATGAAAAATTCATCTGTGCTATTAAAAACTGTGGTGGCGGAAACCCAAAAACCCAAGCCAATTTCATAATGGAAGGCAATTAAGTTGATTGCTGAATGATAAACACCACATCTTTCTTCAATGGGATACTGTTTTTGAGTAAGCAAACTGCTTTTCCTGTTCATGATTTTAAGAGAATGCATCACAAATCTCTCTCTCAAAAGTTCAATGGGAAGCAAACATTGATTAGAGTGTTCTTTAAAATCTCAGCCAATTAAAGAGCTTATATACCAAAACCGGAGGCAGAAAAAAAAGCAAAGTTACTCTCATGCAAAAGTATTGGAATTAGAAAAAGTACCTCTATGCATCCTGGCCCGTATTTTTGCTTTCCAGGTGTCTATTCATTTTTAGAACATCTTCCTCAGGAACCTGTAGGTTGATTTAAGACTGGAATGAGGGAGTTACTACAAAATAAATAATTATTGCTTTGCGTATACTTCAATGGCAAAGTTTATTTTTTAAGCAGGACCACAAATGTGCAACAGAAGCTTATTGATTTATTCCCTTGGTCCAGCCTATGTGAACTGAATAAGATCCTTTATTCTTCAAAAAAGAAAAACCAAACCCATCCCCATCAAGAACTGCCTATACCAACCTAGGAGTTAATAACGAACACAGATAAATTTAGTGCTAGGCAAACCTGAAAAGAAAAAGACAAGATTAAATCTACAGTAGAGATCAGTTTTGAAAATAAAGTCAGGTAAGGGTTGGGGGCAATAGTTATTACCAGCAGGGTCCTAGACTTCGAGATTTTTCTGCTGCAGCAAAATCATCAATGACAAAATGCTAGACCCTACTTTGGTTTGACCATAAAAATCTAAATTTAGGTCCTATCTTCTGTAAACCATATGCATGACAGGTAAAATGTAGGAAACATAAAAAACCCAAACCCAATAACAATAATAAACAAAACCTTACGGCAATGTTAGGACTTTACATGGTTGAAAAATTCCATAGATCACACCATACTAGGGAAAAGACCTCTTAGACCATCAAGTCCAACCTTCAGGCACACCCTGATGCTCATAAATGACCAAGTCAAGCCAGGCAGCAGAATGAAATCAGGTATTAAACCCCAAATAGTGCAGTCATGATTCTCACGGTCTAAAACAGACAGCATTCACCAGCAGCTGAGAGAAAATTCAGATCCCATGGAGTGATGTTATCAAATGGCACCAGCTGGAGAAAAGTTTTAATTGGCTGGGATACGTGATATTTCTCTCTTTGTTTCTCAGAATTCTGGTCTTATTGTTTCATAAGGCACCAACAAGTTCCTGAGGTTAGACACCCTCCATCTGTTGTGTTTGAACAATACACAGAGAAGCCAACCCTGCACATATTCTGAATCTTTGGACACACTGAGGGAAGCAACGGCGACACTGAAAAAAGGTGAATATTCTTAGCAAGCTGCTCCTCCCTTCAATGCTCTTCTGTACAGGTGAAGTGAAGTGTTGACTAAAAATGATCCACTATTTTTTTTAAAAAAAAGCATTTTACAGTTTCATTGGGAAAACCCAAGGTTTTTTATGCTTCGCAATGTCAAGAGAGAGGATAAGCTCATTGAATTATGTATTTAAAAAGAGACTAAATAAGAAATATTTTGTGAAGCCATAAATGTGGCTGGGACATGGAAAAGAGTAAACAGTGCAAGCTACAGTAACCACTCTCAGAAAAGCTACAGTGTGCAGAAATACTGGGTGATTAAGCACAGCAGATTGCAACGAAGGTATTCCAAAGCCTACATGAGGATGGGATCATTTTTAAGAGCAATCTGAAAATGTTTTGTGGGAAATGCTGAGTGCTGGCAAGTGGGATCTGGGTGTTCAAGGTGATGTTTCACCAGGACTTGATTTTCACGGGGTGCTAGGGGCTCCTTCACATCCCACCTCCTCTCCTAAAGGGCAGCCCAAGGGGGCACTTTGGCTGGAAGGTCCTGCCAGAGCCATAGAAGTGACCCCAGACCTTCCCCTCTGGTTGTAGTGGTGAGTTTGAGGAAGATCAGCGCCTTCAGCAGCTCAGTTCAATCTTTGAGATCTCTCTCTCAAAAGACACGTTTCAATGGCATTTATTTTAACCAACTGCAGTCCTCTGCAAGCTGCAGCTCTCTCATTAGGTTTTTATTTGGGCAAAGACTGGGCTTAAGTAATTTGTGAAGCTCTTAGAAGACATACAGTCAGATAATTAAAAAAAAAAAAAAAAAAAAGTGTGGCAGCCTGACATAACTCAGCAGTCAAATATTTTCATTCAGAGCCATTTAGCATTAAAATTCAAACAGACTCAGGTGCCATTAGCTATTTATGAGGGAAGGAATCTCAATTAAGTATCCTTGATTTGATCAGAATTCAAGTTACAACGAAGCTTTTATTTCCTTTTAATTGTGAGCAAACAATATTATTAGTGCTCAAGGCAGACAAAACAGCATTATTGTCGTTATTCATTCACCATTAGTACTAAAAAGTAACGAGAAAGAGTAACAGAAGCCCCCCAACCTCAATCTCTTCCTCCACCCCTCAAGATATCCTTTCTAATCCTATAAAAGCATCTGTCTTTGATTTCAAGTGGAGTACCTGCTGTGCAGGATGCAATGCCAATCCAATTTGCGTGCAACAAAACCAAATGGGTTGAAATGAACTCTGCATTTTAAAGATGTTTTTGTTTAATCATTACCGTCACTCCTCTCTAATGAATACATTAATCAAACGAAACTTCAAGCGCGAACGGAAAGGCTCATCTCGAGGAATGAAAAAACAAACAAAAAAATAATTTAAAAAAAACCCAACCAACCCAACCTTCATGATATCCGCTGCTACTGTCAAACAGTGCTGCACTTCCCTTTGGCAGGGCTTGAAATGCATATTGCTGGGGGTTGTTGGGAGGCATTAAAGCGGGAGCAGCAGCTCCCTGCGGAAGGACGTGGAGGAGGAAGCAGGTGAGCCGCCACGCTCCCCTCCCGAGCTGGTTAATGGCCTGCTGCACTGAGCTGTCCTCACACCCCCTCGGATGTCCGGAACCCCACTTCATTTTAAGGAAGCGATAACAGCCTCCGGCATCAGCAATGTGGAAAGGCCACGCACACGATGTTTGTTCAGACCTTTGAAATGAATTTCTTTCAAAGCTCGGTGTCGGTTGGAACGGTTCGCCGCTCGGAAGGTTTTCACCAGACAGCAAAAGGCACAGAACTTTGGCCTAAAGACAAAGTGATTGTGTTTTTTTTTTG
>WBMY01018124.1:337155-363409 GCA_013397315.1 Donacobius atricapilla | reverse complement strand
TTTTTTTGGTTTTTTTTTTTTTAATTAGGCTTTCTAAATGCTCACTTCTGACATAAGTTCGGTCACATTCATTATTTAGCTTATGGTGTTCATCTATATTTTTGAAGTAGGTATTGAAGATGAATTTGCATGGGAAAATACCAGCAGGGAAGAGGAGAAAAGGAGAGAACACCACAGCTTTTCCAGTCTGGTATTTCCACCATCTCAATCACCCAGGAAAAATTAAGGATTTATTGAAATTTAAGCATCATGGGATGTGGGCTTGATATTTCTGAGCCTGAATTTCAGCTTGCTGACCATTGGTAGCTCCTTTCCCAAGGGAAAGCTGCCAACAGTTTCTCTTTCCAAAACATCTCTCTCCGTGTCTCAGCACAGGTTCAGCAAACAGTGTTCCCTTTGCCAGAACAACTGTCCCAGGGGTTGTTTCCTATTCCTGACCCAATGGAGAGCAGTGTCAGTGCCATGGAGCAATAACAGACCTTTTTACACAGCGTGTTCTAAAAGAAACTGTTGGGATTGTAAATAAAGCCTTCTTTCTCTCTGACAGCTCCATGGAGTCAATCTATTTCTGTGTCCTGCTGTGACATCAGTACACTGGAATAAGCCAGTTATTTCTCAAATAAAGTGGAGGTAATTCAATATAATCTGCTTGAATGTCAAATGCATTTTTAGGTATTCTTTCTTTCCTTTACATGAGTTTGCCTTGTTGAAATCACCATACTCTTCCACAGAGGTAAAATTTAGAATCCATGACTTCTTTCATGCTTCATTTGTGCATCATATTTTTTCCAAATGATCGAAGCATTTTGGCTGGTCATGGCCACCATGGTACCACATGCAAACCTGGGGAAAAGAATTGCTGTACCAAAGTTGTGGTCTTCCTTCAAAAGGCTTTGTTCCAGAGCTAGACCTTTCCCAGGAGGAATTATCATACTGCACTCCATTAAGGGATCATAAAACTTTTAAAGGCATTTTATGATTAGGCCAGTGACCTTTACTAGAATTTCTCCCATGGCCTCCACAAATTTTATCTCAAGGAGGAAATGGTAAACAGCAAAGGAACAATCACATTGTTTAAATTAATTTGTAATTTGATAACAAAGTAAAGGCAGTCTTTTCACTATTGGATGGACTAAGAGAAGTGTAGTAATGTTACACAGGATCATAGTAAATTAATTTTAAAATAAGTTAAGGTTTTTATGTGGTCTCTCAGTCCCTGGAAGATTCATAGTCTTTTTTAATATTTCTGAAAAAAATGAGGAAGCATATTTGACCACACTGATGCAGACCAAAAGGCATTTTGCTGTTCTGATGCTAAGATCAGCTTGTGCCCTTTTTGGAGTTACCAAGAGAGTAAAGGATGGTTGGATCCTCTGCATGACTATACAACAAATTAAATATACATATATTCAATTAATTTAAATTGATTAAATGTAATTTAACAAATTATATATATATCTATATACATATATAGTACAAATTTAGCAGGACAAGATTAGAAGCATCTCCCATCCTCTGATGGAAAGGTCTGGAATTCACAGTTATACTATATTGTGACAACCACAGAACAGGTCTATTTTTATTTGTATATTTTAAAATCTATCTTGTTCAGAATCATTCCAGAAAAAAACACTCAGTGGGGAAAATGGGAGGCTCTGCTTCCGAGACAAGCAGGGACTGAATCTGATCACTGCCAAGTTCAGAAAAGGGAAGGAGACAGCTCCTCTCAGCCTCATTACAGACGCCAGATGAACCAAGGTGCTCATACATTATGCATGAGGTAATTTGAAAAAGTTGTATAAAAAGTTTAGGTTGTGATTATTTGTCATCACTTAAAAAAAAAAAAATATTCCCTGTCACCACCAGCAATAACATTTATTTACCAGTTATTCCAGTGTTATGCATTCAAAAGAATAGCTCGTATTTTCTTTACTCTTTCTTCCAAATCCTCAATTTGAAAAGCAATTAAAAGATATCCCCAGATATTTGTCTGCGAGAGACTCAACTTCCTGATTTCTGCTGCTGATAGATACGAAGCAACATCACATAAGGGGAAGAAAAAGACGAGAGAAAACAAGTCATCCCAACCTTCTGTCAGGCACTTTACAGCATAATGAGCTATGATGAAAAACAAGTCAAACGCCGAGAAAACAAGAAAGCTTGGAAATCTGATCTCCCTGACGGGATCGGGAGTAATTAATTATAACCCATGTGACCACTGGATGTCCCCACTGTTCCTGGAATGCAGCTCAGACACCAATTCCCTGGCAGCTCCAAAACCAGTGATGCCTTGGGAAGGCTGACCTGGAACAGAGACTGGACAGAGCTGGAGAATAAAGAAGGGATTTATTGAAAGGCCTCCAGGGTACACCTTGGGCAGGACAGGGCCTGACCAGGGCTACACCCAAGGTGGACCCAAAATGGTCACAAAATGGACAACCAGTCACGAGATCTCACACTTTGATAAGTTTTGGTCTATTTGCATATTGGGGTTTAATTGTCCAGTTACAGCTCCAGGCTGTGAGGTCCCATCCTTCTTGTTCCTCCCTCCAGCCCACCCTTGTTTGTGCTTTTGGGCCTGAAAGTTGTCCTTGGTGTGCAGCAGGAGAAGGATTTGTTTTGTGTCCCTGCTCTGTGAAGATAACTTACTAGCACTTAATATGAGGCTCAGAACTGCACCCCTGGGCAGCACAGAATGTGAAATACATGAAAGCTCAAACCTAAGGCATCACCAGAGCACCTGACAAGGAGCTGTGAGTGTGCAAGGACGTGGGCAATGATGATTCCTACAGAAATCAAATTCCCAAAGCACGCAGAGGCACACGAGGGAGCAAAGCAGGGGAGCAGCAGGTCACACACACACAGACACAGAAACACTCTTTGAATGCAGCTCCCACCAGGTTCCCTCAGTGTCTGCTTGGTGGTTAATAATGCAACGAGTGAGGCTGGGTGACAGATCCTCAGAGGGAGCTGGGAAAGCTGAATTACTTCTGAGGAGATGTGAAGGAAGCCTGGATTAGAGCACTGCGTGCCATGGGGCAGACAAAAAAAAGGCCCTGGTGCCATAACAGGTGAGAGAAAAGGTGAGCAGGAGCAGGGATGCCGGCACAAGGCTGCTGAGAGCTGCCTGTCAAAGGCAGCCAAAAGAGCTGACAAAACAAGGAGAACATCTGTAACGCCGCGGGGTGCTCCTCATATCAAAGCTTAGAGGGCACTGGTGGATGAAAGCTGGAGGAGGCCAAGGAAAACAAAAACAAACCCCCAAATATCCCAGGAAGACTAGTTGTACACATCCTTCTTTTGAGGTCAGGTCATGAGAAGTGCAAGTTCATGTGAAGGTATAGAAGCCAAGGTGTTAGCATCAATTAATTTTTATTTATTTTCCAGTGTAACAAAAAGCTAGGCCTAATTCTTCCATCAAAGAAGACCCAAGTGCCTCGCTTACTATGATGAAAATGAAATATCTCACCATGTTTTTAAAGGAAGGAATTTCCTCCAGATAGATTCTAAAGCAAACCTCAAATCAACCACGTGTCTATTTTGTGGGCTTAGAAAACTCAAGCTCCGATAGCCTATGACTTATTCCACTCCTGTAATGGGAGGTTACACCACAAAAAGCACAAGATCTGTCCCCACCTCCTGTCATTAGCACAGCTCCCTGACGTTAGATGCTGAACTACAAAGCCATGGGAAGGGCAGCAGTGGCTCAGACAAAATAACATTTGAAGCGTGTGCACTCTGTGCAGGTGATGTGCAAGTTTATTCTCCCTCCTCCATCCCAAATCCCCTTCCTACTACTTGCAGAAGCCTGATCAGGGAAGTGTCTGGCCCACGGCTGGTTTCACCTTAGACTTCAAAAAGCAAGGCACAAAAAAACCCCGCGAGCAAAACTACTAGCAGAATGTTACTAAAAACAAATGTAAACTGAAAACAAGGACCTGAATTGAACATTAAACTAGATCATACCAAACTGGCAATTAGGATAATGTTTATCTGTTGTTTGTACTCTGATTTGTTACAGAAGCTATTGGGATGGCAGAAACACAGAAGTAAAGGTGTCTCCTTCAGTCTGGGTTCCTCTGAAGGGTTTGCTCGGAAAGCTTTTGTGTTTTGTCCTTTATTTCCTCCCCTCACACACTGTGTGAAAGGATGACTGGTCTGACACACTGTGGATATCCTTTTGTTCAGATCTCAGATGCTCAGAAAACAGAGCTGTGCTGGAAAGGCAGGGGTTTTAGGGGGAGAGCCCTGGGGGAGGGAAGTACATGAATATATTTGAATAATAAACTAATTTGAGGATTTAATGGTTTGCAATTAAATTAATTAGGCACTCTGACTTACTGGACAGTGTCTTCAAGCTTGTTCTACTTGTTTTGAAGTGATGCACATGTACAAATGTGCCAGAAAACCTCAATAGCTTTTTTTTTCCATCCCCTTGATCTCGCCTCTACTTTCAGATCAGTGGCTGACCATAATACAGACACTTTGTATGAGGAATAAAATGGATAAAGTGATTTGCTGAGATTTCACAATAATAATAATAAAAAATATTGCTACCTGTTAGGCTGACTTCTGGTAGTCACCACTCTCTTTTGCAGCATGTTGTCTGACAGACAGAATTCATTGTGTACATCTCAGCCTTCCAAACAGTAGAATTACTATCGTGGCTCTTCATCCAAAGATCTGAGATTGCTTAAAAATGTCAGGGATGCTTTATGACAGCTGCTCAAATTCTGCGCAGCTTCTTTACAGCTTTTGGCTCTCAGAGAGGATAAGTAACATATCTAATCCTGAGACCTGATTACTTTCCCAGGTTTGAGAGGGAGACTGTGCATTCTCATTTTCAGTCTCACTGTTGGAAAGCTGGTTCTCTGGCACCTCCTCCACTCTCAGAACATTACATCTCCACTTGACTCCAAGCTGAAGTCAAGTAAGAGGGCCTGGCACTCTTCAGTGCTCAGCTTTTTGCATCTTAATCAGGTGCTACAATTGCATAGGCCTTACTTATGGCTAACTTGTAAATTTAGGAGAAAATTGTAGCAAAAACCATTGCAACAAGCTGTTAAAATCCCTTGAGTCAAATATTTTGGACACAAAAGTTCAAGATCCCATCCAGTCTCTTGGGCCTACAACCCAGAGAAGGAAGAGTTTAATTGCACTTATGTAAGCAAAACAGGGATTATTGAGGCATTGCTAAGGATCCTCTCCAGTGCCTCCACAGGAAAGGTTTTGACCATGCAAGCCAATGACAGTTGAATGGAAAAGTATTAAAAGATGTCCACAAAAGAAAAATAAAGACAAGACTTTGGCCAAGTTTAGTCATACCTTTATTCTGTGGCATTTTTCCCTTATCAGTCATTAATTTAGCGGAGAAAAATTGTGTCCAGAGTTGCTACCTTGATCTCTGATTAATGTTTTAGCTAATCATCTGTGATACAAAATTTGTGTCTGAAATGGCTGTGTAGTCCAGCCTCGAACACTCGCACTGCCTTCCTAGAGCCCTGATAAATCAGAACAAGGCTACCCAGTAAATCCTGGCTTGCACTAAGGAGTCTCACAAATCCAGTTTTGATTTTTATAAACAGATTGCTTCTTGAGTTGTTATTATTAGTGTGAGCTGGACAGCTTGAATTAGAGAATAATTTATTCCCTGTGCATTTCTAATTACAGAAAAGAGGTTTACTCACTGACACACTTGTCCGTCTTGTTCTTTCCTGTCTTTCAGGCATGGCTGATTGCAGCTAAATAGACAGACCAGCGCAAACTGCACGAGAAACACAACTCTGTCAAAAAAGGACTGAAGTGTTACCATTAATTATTCTGGACCATGTGCTCATTTACAACAGATCTAACACGAGAAATATTCTCAGAGGTGTCAAACAGCCTCAGTTTCATAGGTGCATGGGGGTAGCACTGACTACAGTTTGACTGACTGGTAGGATGTGACCTGCCAGAGACCCTTGAAGCTTGGGGATTTCATGTGCAATTTGTGTTTCAGCATTCAATAGATAATTTAAATTGGGCCACTCTCTCTGAGCATTTCTGAAGGATCTACATGCCTGAGCCTGTGTCAGAGCTGCACGAGTATCTAAAATAAACCCCAACAGCCCCCCCTGAAAAGCAAACAAACAAACAAACCCACCCCAAAACGCTTATGAACATCTGTGCAAGCGATTGTTTGGAACTCACAGCATCTTAAAAAGGCTTGAAGGAAGTGAAAATGCCATTTACTAAAGAATGCTGAAAGGTAGGTGTAACAATCACCGAGTGCATAGGGAGAGAGCTTGGAAATGCTAACTGGGGGAAAGAGCAAACCCCAAATCACCTTGCTTTAGTTAACCCTTGCTACAACAGAGGCTGTTGTTTTAAATAATTGAGCAGAGGATAGTCCATTTCAGCCACTAATCAGATTAACAAACTTTGCAAAGGCAGGAATCAATTGATGGTAATTCACGTTTAAACTGCCAGGAGCAGCAGCACTGGATTTACTAAGTTATAGTAATTCAGCTATTAAACCCAGAACTACAAAAGCAGCCTTTTCTGGTAATTTTTTAATAATAATAATAATAAACAAATTGATACTTTAGCTGTGCCCTTACTGCCTTATTTAGTCTTTTTAACACCTGTGCAGTCTAACAGACAAGACCCTCCTCCACTCTCACATATTCTCATAAACATGAATTTCCTCTCCCAAGGAGCAGAAATCAAAAGCTTCAAGGAATAAAATAACACCATTTTGAAATGGCTAATAATCACCTCCCTCCCCTCTTCATGCAGTTTGCTGTTCTCTGTTCTTGAAACTGTTTGCTTATTTTTGCAAGGCCTGCATAATTTCTGTACTTGTATTTCTGCAAAGAAGTTTCTTCCTTAAAGTCACAGACATCCCCTAGCTCTTTTTTACAGAATATGTAAGGCTGCATAATATTTTTGCTGTTAAGGTTTTACACAGTATCCTCACCTTTAAAGTTTAGTTTACAAACTGCTTAAGTTTAAAGAGCATTTCCACTAAATGACAGCTCTTTATAACCAGTGACAAAGCTTGTTGAGGGGGCTATCATCTGTCAGCATGATATTAAAATCTCTCAGGTTTTTCTCCTGAATATTTTAAAGGGAGCAATTTCAAAACAACAGCAAAACTCTATGAACTAAAGTGAAGAAATTCAGAATTGCACGTAATGCCGGATTCTCTTTCAAGCAGCATCCTCTTGTAACCTTTGGTTTACTATTGAACATTAGTTTTGCATTAATGATTTTGCTTGTTATCAAAGATTTCTCCATCCTGCCAGCTACACAGGCAGGATCTTCATATTACAGTCATTGACCATGCAAAAAATGAAACTGAGATAACTCGCGGTGCCTTTTTATTGAGTGCTACTATGACTACTACCCCCAACCTCAAGGCAATCTTGCTTCTGAAGTTCACACAAATTGACAATAAAAGAATTCAGGATCTGCTTTCAAAAGATGCTTTTTACCGGGCTACAAAGCAGGTAGGACAAACACTCGCTGCTTTAAGGTTTGTTTTTCTGTTGATGTCCCCACTGACTCCTCCTCGGTGCTTGGGTTTTTCGGATTGTTTGCTAAGTGTTTCAGCTTTCAAAACATTTCCTCTGATCCGAAAGGAAAAAGAGAATCTATTTTTAAATAACAAAAGGAGAATCCAGAAGAGATGCATCACCTGCATTCAGATCCAACTGGCCAGCACCTTGCTGGGTGTTCAAGATCCAGTTTCAAAACCTCTGCTCAAAGCTCAGCTCTGACACTGACCCCACTGGAACAGGAGTTTCCCATATTAACAAGAAAGAGACCTAACCCTCAAAAATGTAAAGCTCATATCTGCAGTATTTTCTAGACCTGGGCATTTTCTCAGAAGTGAGTTAGGAATGAGAACATTTTGGTTCTACATAGAATTGTGGTGATGGAAAGGTCGTGGACTATTCCCCAGTCAATTGTAGATGTACATGCTCCAATTCCTTTATTTAAGCTGGGGAGAACAAGCAAACAAAAATTCAGCCTCAAAACAAAATAAACAGACAGTATCAAAGTAGGAAAAGATGTTGGTCATACAGTGTTTAAAAATAAAAAATCTGCCGATGTTATTTTTGAAATAAAAAAATCTATAGGCTGTATTTACAACTTGGTAGCCTTAGGGTGCAATATCTAGTACTCTCTAGAGATGAAATATTTCCAAAACACTGAAAAATCTCTGTCAGAGCAGTTTCTTTTATTGCCACTGAATATTAGAATTAGTCATCACCAATACTAGAAGATTTCGTAAGTTCTGGATGTCAGCTGTCTCTGATGCATGAGAATCTATATTTAAAGTTACAGTCAGGGCTTAAAACTAGAATAATTTAAAGTACCACATCACCAGAATATGACTTCTATGCTAAGACTTTCTGGAGATAGATAGATGGAAAGGAAAAGGTAATTTTTATTTTATTCAGAACAGAGAAATCATGAGAAAACTTGTGAATTTCCTTCTTTTTTTCTTTCTTTTTTTTTTTTTTCAGGCGAAAAAAGACTTCCAAAACATCCTCTGGAAGGCAGCTGCATATGCCCTTGCCAAGACAAATCAAATACATGTTATAGCAAACAGAGACCAAGCTTAAGTTAAAAGCTTTAATTCTGCTCTATAACAGCACAAGGAAGGGATCCTCCTACCTCGCCTTTCCAACTCACAGGTCCCACAGGAACTGAACAAGACTGATTTTCATGTCTAGTGGATCATGCACCTCTTTCCTCCATCTCTGGCAGAAAACAAGTGATTCTAGAAAATTTGCAAGAATTTTCAAGACACTTCAAGAATTTTCAAGTAGCTTCCACTAAAAGAAGGGAAAAGAAATCCAACATAGAACAGGACAGCTCAGTTTAGGGCTGTAAAATTACCTCCAAGGTATTTTGATCAGATATTCTCAGAGTCCTTTAGCAAAAAAAAATAGTAATAATAAAAAAATAAAAGTTGTTCCTGCTTTTGTACTTAGGGAGACTGATTGAAACAAATTAAGTAACTTGCACAAAGGATATTCAAAGCCTGTGTGATTGTCTAATCTGGGTTCTACCTCCTGACTAGCACTGCTGAGCCTTAACAACTCCCTCTTCCCTCCACAAAGCTGCAGGCTTCAGCAAACAAAGCATTCCTTATAGCTAATTGGTATTACATAGGAACTCAACTGCTCTTATTTACAAAACTACAGATTTATGTCAAGCAAAGCCAATTATGCTTAATGTTTAAACTATTGCAGGTGCTCAATGACATTGTTGCTAGGCAGTAGAAGTGAAATTGCTCTTTTAATGCATCTTGTTCCAACTGGGAGCATGTGTTTTATCATCAGTGCAAACTTAACAGATGGAGATCTTAATCCTCTCCATCGAGTTTTCTTCAGCCCTCCCCCTCGCACAAAATGGTGTCCCCATGTATTTAGACTTAACTGAGGTGGTCCATGAACTGTCTGGGACAGAACTTGTAATTTTATTTTGTATGTGTGTGTTGGACTCCAGGGCATGTGGAAAACCCCTGGAACTGCCCTGGGGGGTCCCAGACCCTGGCTGGGACCCCAGGAAAGCATTGCCTTTGATCTTAGTCCATGGGAAAAACTTCCAACGCTCAGAGATGAATTGAAAACAACAAAGATTTAAAATAGATAGTTTAGTTTGTCACAGGGTGAAAATTTGTAGTTTTGGGTTTTTAGTATGGATGTAGATCAGAGCAAGACAGAATTTGGGCAGTGTCTCACCTTCTTTTTCTTTGTCTTTGTGTGCTCCATCTCCTGCTGTGACAGTGGCACAGAGACATTGGTGGGATGGATTTGATGTAGGAATTGCGTGTTTAGAATAGGTGATAGTAATTGGCACAAAACTGTAAATACAGTACGTTTTAGAGTTAATTGAGTTAGAAATCTTTAAAACGACCTTGGACTCTCTGTCCATGTTCCTGTAGCTGCTTTCCTTCAGGGCACTGAGACTGCTGTAAGGCCTTGAGATCAGAAATAGAATAAACACCTTTGCAGAGCGAGCCACAGGTTCCATCTCATCTTTTAAACCCTGGTCCGGGACTTTGAGAGACAAAAAACCCCTAATTAAGGGGTTGGCGGGGTGAAAATCCGTACATGAGTGTCCATGAATACAGTATAAAGCACACATTTAACCACTAAAAAGACACCCCCAAACTGTATCAGCTGCAATCAGAGATACAGCTGGCTATTCAAGGCGAGTGATGACCTCTGATGAGCACAGCACCTACTCGGTTATAACCAGAGCTGCACAAAAGCAACTTCTTCCAAAGTCAGCTCTGAATCTGGAGTCCTTCCTACTAATTTCACTCTGTGCTGGGAGAACAGTTCGAAAATTTAGGCAGTAATCAAACAGAAAACTGTCCTGGGATGTTTCTGGTCACCCCTCATCTCATCTAGGAGGCAACTTTTTCCACAATACGCTTCAAAACTATCAACCTTTACAGTGAGGATTGAAACATGTCAAAGTATCCTAAATTTACTTTGTGCAAAGCAATCCAGAATGGCAACAGGTGACCTCAAACACAAGCAATGAGACCTGAGTGCTTTGTTATCTCCCGTGAAAACTGCCAGAGATCAGTAAAAGGCTGAACAAAAGGAGGCTCTCCGAACATTTTCTAGATGTTTATTGCATCATTTTGTATGCACACACAGATCCTTGCTTTTCCTGTCCTCTAGTTTTTTTTTAATGTAAAAAGTCACTACATTTTTCAGAAGGGAAAAGCAGCTCCCTTCAAAGTAAAGACCAAACCTTTGGAGTCCTTTATTCTGATTTCACTGTGTGCTGGCACAAGATTTAGATAATTTAGGCAGTGCCTTGTACGTACAAAGGATTCCATCAGCTCTGTATGGAGTCCTAGATGCTACAGTTCAAGAAAATTTCCTGTCTGTTGGTTTTAAGTGCTAAATGGCTCTGTCATAACAGTAGGATTGATTGATAGATTTTTGCACGCAGATTCCTCTGCTCCAACAACTGAACTAAGCCCAAATTCAGCAACCTGTGCCCCCTTTTCTGCCGCCATCCATCTGATAGAAAAAAAAAAACAACTTTCCTCCCGTCCACGTGGAGAAGGCAGGGAGCTTTCAATCCTCAACTCCTCATCCCAAAGCCCATTCTAAGGAAGTCCTATCCAGGGAGTTAACTAATCCTCTTTTTCTTGCAGAATTATCTTCATCAGACAATTCAACTCAAAGGGCTGCATTCTGTTATCTGCTGCCATCCATTCTCGTTTCAGTTTCTGAGGAGAAATAAAAGCAAGTGGACTTGGGAAGTTCGAGGCCATTCAGCCTGAGACTGCAGCAGACTAAACATTTTTACCTTAAAATCGAGTTAAGTTGTTCTCGATGTAAACAATTCCAAACTGTTGTTAATTTTGCAGTTAAAAAAAAAAAAAAATATATATATCATTAGCTAATAAAAAACATCTACAGCCCAATCATATTCATCCACAAAAAATTTAAATTTTGTTCTTCTATTACATTGTTCTTCTCCTTTTGTGTATAACTCTCAAATGCTTTGGGAGCAATCCCATCCCTCCTGTCAGCAGACTCCAACCAGCACTTCTGTAGCTTTTCTGTGCAAGGACAAAGGTCAACTATTCAGAAATTTCTCAGAAAGAAAGAAACCAGTATTTTTCATGGCTTAAACCTGGGTCTATTGCAGTGCAAACATGATTTGGAAAATAACGCCTTACGAGCAAATAACTGTCAGGTGCCGTGGATAAATTTACCCAAATATGTGGAAATCAGCACTTTCCAGCGCCCTAAGAGAAGAGATCCTTCAGCCTTTTGCTGCCTCTCCTCTCACAGCCCCAGCTCCAGCCTCTGCAGCCACTTTTGGAGAAACATTCTGGCCCTTGCTGGGAAGGGGTGTATTCACTACATTTTTCTCCCACTCCCACAGCGCCCAGCCTAAAGTCAGGGCATTAAGTGTGGTTAATGGTGCAGAAGAGATTTCCTTCACCAGCTCTTTCACAGTTTCAGCTCACAAACTGTGGCACTTCAGTGAATTGCATCCTTTTAGTGTAGCTTCTCCTGCGGTAGAGCATTCCTCATATCCAGCAGGCATTCCGGCTTCACTGCCCCTTCTGTTAGGAACATCTTGATACCAAAGTGCTCCTTTAGGGTTTTTTTTGGGTTTGATATGTTTCCTTATCACATAAAGACACCACTTCTCTCATCACTCCTTTTAGTTACATGACTTTTAAAAAGAAACATTAAGGGTTAGACTATCATCCCTCACACTAACAAAACTCAGCCAGTTTTGGGAGTGTTTTGGGAGTGTAGATCTTTAAGCTGGAAAGCATTTTACTAATGCTTATTTTCCCCCATCCTACCCCTTCCCAGTCTTCTTTTCCTAATCCCCTTCACCCCTCTTCAGATGGGCTGCAATTAGTAATTTTGATGCTGATCTATTCCACTCTCACCTTCTAATAGCAATTTTCTTTACATCATCCTTTAGGAATGGCAAATCTCACCAAGTGAGACTGGAGGACTCACGCATCACTGTTTCATGACACACTTTATGGACTGACGGCTGCCCTCTTGTTCCCGGTGTATTTTTGGTCGATCTCAAAGCAATTTGCCAGGAAGGCTGATATGCTTGTGTCCCTTTCACTGGCAGGGAAACTAAAGCAGCACCTTGCTGAAAGCTTGGGGAGGAGATCAGCAAGAGCCAAGAACAGCACACAAGGCTCCCACCACTGCAAATATCAACCAGCCAACGCCAGATTTCAAAATCACTTTTAAATTATACTGTCACAAAGTAATTCGCTAAACAAATGTCTGCATGTTTATTCATTTTTGACCACTCCTAAATACAAATTTATGTGGGTACCTATTTCCATATAAAGATTAAAAGCCTCTCCCCCTGAGCTGGGGCAAGCAGTGAGCTCTCCTTGGCCTCAGTGTGAATTATGACAGTGCAGCCTCTCCTTCAAGGCCAAATCCTATGAAGAATGCTATTTTGTTAACTTATAAATAACATTATCATTCATCAGAGCATTCATAAATACCAGGACAAAACCACTTAAGTGCACTGGGTAATTTATCATTAGGGAGCTGGTGGATAATAAAATCAAAATTTAGTCAAATGAGGGTGAAATTTTATCAGGTTTTCTCCACGGGAGACAAAATGGGAGAACTTTCCAGGAGAGCATTATAATGCTTGATAGCTTTTTCGTGCTTCAAAAGTTTTTCTCCAGGAAGATTTCCTCTGAGCTCGTCGGTGCAATCCTCATGCAGATTGTTGTATCTGGGAAAGATGATACAGAAGGAAAAAAAGATTATTTTTTTTTGTAAACCTTAATTTTTTTAACTATATTTTAAGTTACAGTGCCTTCTGAGTCCTGGACTTCAAGGCAGCCAAAAAATAGGAAAATGCAAATATGGATTTTTCTAGAGCCTTCAAAACTTCAGGATGAGAAGTCTCAAACTGGGTGCAGATGTTAATACCTGTACTGTGTCCTTTAAAATTTTTTTTTAATCATTAACATGCTTTTTTCCTTCAGAGAAATTTTAGTGTATTTTTTTCTTATTCCAAGTTTTAAAGTTTGTTTTCCCTGTCTAAATCAGTGTTCATCTAACTAGTCCTCACTCTTTTTCCTCCCCAGAGAATTCTTATTCATCAAAAAATGAAACAATTACAATTGATTTCAAAAACCATATTTCTAGAAAGTCAAAACTTGTATTATTGAAAAATGAGGTACTTTGATTCTAAAGTGAAATGCTATTTTAAAATAAACATTTTTAAATGTTTGGTTTTCTATTTTTAGGAAGATTGGAGGTCAACTGATTTCTTCATAAAATATTAAGATGTGCCAGAAATTTGTTTTTAGTTTAAACCATTTTTATGGTAACATTTTGACAACCAAAATCTTTTAGCTTTCAGCAGTAAATGTCACAAATGAAAAGCTCAATTTACAGAAGAATAAAAGCCCATGTGAAGAGTACTAAGTACACACAGGAGAAATGTTTTTTGTTGTGACCCACTTCACGTTCAAAAGAAGAGAATCACATTGGAATAATCAACAAGATGTTACGGTAAACTTTGGTGCTATATGTAATAGAAAAAATCAACATTTTTTTGTCAAGAGTTCTAGAATTGCACTGCCCTTGGAAGTTTTCTATTGCTGTCATCATCACATCCCTTCTTCACCAAAGCTCCTGGAGGGTTTCCCCAGAGCTGCCTCCCAAAGCCCAGGAGCCACCTGGACGTGACCTTTCCCACCCGTGGTGGCACAGGCTGCTCCTCTCCCTCCTCTTGATCTCAAGGATGACTCGTAATACTGATAACAGAAAATTAACTGGGATTAAGTGTTGCCCTGATTTTTCAGCCTTCTCTTCTGTTTCACACAGTTTCATGGTTTGGGTTTTTCTCACGCTTTGGGTGATGTAAACACAGCCAATGTTTTTGTAGTTTCAAGGAAAGTTTTCATTCCTGTTCCTAGAGCTATGGACAGCTGATGGACAGTTGTCTTGACCAATGGGATGGGGAGAGGTGTCAGCCTTCTCCCCCAGTCCCTGGCCTTTGTAGAAATACTATAAAATGGAGCCAGACCTTTTTAAATAAATTAGTTCATGCCTTCTAATTGAAGTGTGTCTGTGTGTGGGTGATGAACAGCGTCAATTAAATGTCCCAGAGTTGTGAGTTCCTTGCACTTTACAGGCAAAAGACGGGGATTAAACATAGGCTCTACAGGTGGCATCAAGCTGCTTCCCGTGAGGGGGCTGAGAAATTCTCTTGTCTCCAGCAGGAAGCTGCTTTCCTCCCGTGCCCAGCAGAGTTTCAGACGATATCTGGGGGCCATTCAGCACACAGCATTAACCTGCAGGGACGCTTTCTCATCATGCCCCTGTCCCACACTACAGATGTGAGCGCACTGGGAGAGCAGCAATGCTTCCTCTAAATGGGTACAAAACCAAGGGCAGTGGAGGTCAGTGCTGTGGGCAGTGCGGCTTTGTGTTCCCATCTAAACTGCATGCCAACATATTTGTACCCTTCTAGGAAGAATATGATGCTCTCCTCTCTTTAGGGCTTTTTATATTAATAAGACTCCTTAACTATTTAAGGTTAATTACATCAGTTTGTTTCAGGTTTTTTTTTAACCTCACCACGTTTTGCTGGGAAATCTCTCTCCACATATGATCTATCACTACCAATTCCTTATTACACGCTAGTCCACAGGCTTTACAAGAATTTCTACCCGCACCTGCAAATGAAACATCAAGTTTTCATTTTCTCACACGTACCTGTGTGCAATGGTCCAGAACCCCAGGGTGTTCACCACCATTAAGGAAGCCAAGAAGAAGAAGAATCTCTCCAATTTACCTTCATGCAGCAAGTGTGGAAACCAGCAGCCTGGTAAAGCAGACATTTGCAGCAGAATTAGTTTGCCTTGCAGCACCAGAGGTGGCTCATGTGGAAGACATGGAGATGATTTGGTGTGAGACACAATCCCCTCAGGTTCTCTGACCCGCCCCCGTAGCTGCTGATACAGATTTCATTCTCGCAGCATCCGTGGGGGGTTTTGAGTCTACTCTTGCTTTGCAGACAGGCAGCAGAGGCCTAAAGAAACTAAAGAACTTCTCTAATACATCTGAAGTGTGCTGGAAAACCTAATCCTGCAAATGTTCTGTCTGTATTACCCTGTGCACACAGCTAAATCAAAGTCAACTGCCAAAATTTTAGGAAGAGCTAGAATTAAGGTGGGCTGTAGAAATCCTTACTTGTATCTCTCATGCTTTTAACAGTCTCTTTTTAATAGAAAGAATTAAAACAAAATATTTTTTACAGTCAAAATATTAAAAGCATTCACTCAGTGCCTTGGATGTGCTCCATTACCAAGATCCACACCTGACATTTTACTTTACAGCTGCCTTTAGCCATGAGCCAGTAAGGTGTCCTTTTCTTTCATTTGGTATTTATTTACACAAATCAGACCTCTTTCAGCCAAGGCTTTTGGCAGTAGTGTCTGGGCCATTTTGGCACTCCATTCAGCATTCACCTACGACAGGCACTCAGAGACTTCCCTGCCTGTGTATTCCTGTGCTTCTGGCTGTGCTGCTTTCAGTTCACTGCAACCAGTCTGCGAACAAGCTCAGGGGGCAAAAAACTATAGAAATTAAAATAAAAACAAAGCCAGCCCCAGTCAGTCTGCAGCTGAAGACAATCAGTACCTGAAGTGCCATAATCAATTACAGCAAAACCATCAAGCCAAGGGGAAAAGAAAAAGTTCCAGTAGAAACGGAAGTCACAGAATATCAGAGACCTATACAGTGCTGTAATGACCATGCACATGATTTGGGAATAGAGGATATTTGTTGCCTTTGAAGTAGGCAGATAGTCTGTCTTCATTAGCAATTAATGAAGAAATGCAGAGTGTGAAACAGCTGGTGCTGAGAATGTGATGTCCACACTCTCCACAGCTCAGGGGGGCTCACATCAGAGCAGTTCCCACTAACAGCTGGAACATATCAGAGATGAGCTTATTTTTTTTTGTTGTAAAGTTCCCTCTAGAAAGAATTCAGTTGTTTTCGTGCTTCAAGATCATTCTGTGATGCAAACCAGAGATTATTAGGAGATTTAGATCAGAAGCATACCCCTGATCTGAGCTACACCAGCATCAGTGTGCCCAAAGTCACCTTTCTCTGCTGCACGGAGGTCTGGTATCAAATCCTGCCCACCTAAACAGTGGGGCTGCTCATGGGCAGAGAAGGAAAACCAGCCTTCTTACCACAGCTGCATTGTAAAAACCTGATGGCCTTAACAGGTCTTTTAGCCACTAGTGACACTTCTACACATTGATTGCCATCCTTAGACTGTTAATATTTTTCTAATTAGAGACAAAGAGCATTTCCTCAGCACGGGAGAGACACCAGTCAAAGGATTAAACCCTGCCAAACACACATTCATGTATTTACATTTGTCTCTTTCCTCCACATCTTAGAGTTGTAAACACATTTCTTTTCAGAGCTGTTGCCTTTAGCGCCCTGGGACTGACAAAGAACAACTGCCATCAGCTTTTCTGAGCTTCCCCACAGCTCTCTCCATGCCATGTCACCTTTTTGTTCGTCACAGAGCAGCACCACCACACACCTCTGCCTGTTCCCTTCCTTTTGCAGTGTTATCTCAGAGCCAGCTTTAAAAACCTATCATCTAACACTGTAAGTTGACTGAGCTCCTAGGTGCTGTAACTTCATTTTAGGAGCTTATAAACTTTTACAGTCATCAGGTAGTTCTTCATTTTGCATCCCCCAGGGGCCAATAGAAGGCAGAGGCAGAGCCTGCGGATGTGATGAAAGAGAAATCATGCATGGGGGTCTGCACTGCAGCCTGTCAAAGCGGGGCTCACACTGCCCGCTGGGCTATTCACTTTGGCCAGGCTAACTACAGGAGCAGCAGGAGCTTCCTAAAGGAATGG
Source organism: Donacobius atricapilla (assembly GCA_013397315.1). Classification (NCBI taxonomy): domain Eukaryota; kingdom Metazoa; phylum Chordata; class Aves; order Passeriformes; family Mimidae; genus Donacobius; species Donacobius atricapilla. The sequence goes on along the minus strand of WBMY01018124.1, from coordinate 345,975 downwards.
TGTTTACAGGGGAACCCGAAAGAAAACGCACCTTTAAAAAGTTAATAAAAAGAATTTCGCAGCTTCTGGGTTTCAAAGGTCCGTTTGCACCATCCTCTGTGTTTTCACTGATAAAAGCACTGGTTTAAAGCCCTGAAATCAGGGCTGGTTGGTTCTGTGAGGGAAGGATGGCAGCCTGGCAAGCAGGAGATCTGGAGCCTACTCCCACTGCCCTGGGTCAAAGATCCTTGCTCTGTCTCCTCCCTGCTTCTTTTAGGAGCTGCCAGTGTTTGAACAGCGAGGCCAGGATAATGTCAGAGAACCTTTGGAAAACCCAAAGGACCGACAGCACACGCAGGGACAAAATCAGCTAGGACATGGTGAGGCTCCAGCTGCCACAGAGCATGCTTTTCTCTCGAGTTTCCTGCTCTGCCCAAAGCAAGAGTTAGGATCAAGGCTTTCTTTGCCTCTCAGAGAACCTAAACAAGGTTTGTTAGGGGTAGGCCTTCCTCTGCAGAGGAACAAGGATGGCAGCAGTCCTAAGGACATCTGGGCTATAATCCTTCCAGTACACATTTTCATCAGCAAAAATTAATATAACAATTCCCTACTTTCAGCCAGAAAAAAAAATTACTTCTCATTCTTTTTTTTCTGTCATTACTTTTCCTTTTAATTTTTTTCCCCCATGAAATAGAGGATAAACCTGGACTACAATTACATCTAATACTCACTTTACAGAGAATCCTCTCCTCTGCTTGTGGGAAGTCTTGAGAGAAGAGTCACCAGTGCTGAAACTCCACCCCCGTGTTTCAGGCACCAAAACGCCTTTAGATGCTCTCAGCCCTGACCCCACCACTTGCCACTGCAGACTCCAGCACCCTCCACTGGCTGCCTTTGGGGTTATATCCCCTCAGGCCATCACTCTCAGCCATGAACATCAGGGATTCCCTGGGCCAGGTTTTGTTTTGGTTTTGCTGGAATTGGGCACCGCCGTGATTGAAGAGCCCAGCACTTCCCCATCCTTGTCTCACCATGCAACGTGCTAAAACTCACTTTTCCCCAAAAGATAGTGCCTTTGGGCTCTGCGCGTCCTTTACTTTTCTATGGAGATTGCCAACAGAAGTGGCAATTACAAGGTTGGTTTGTCACACAGATAATTGCTCGCTGGGAATTAACTTTCCACAGCAAGCTCCTGATTTTCATTTTTGTTCCAACAATAGAAATACTTAGTAGCATGAATCGCCACAAAGAAACAGAAGTTTCCTTCAGGTGCATTATTTTAAATAGACTTTCTCTACTGGTTAGAGGTGAATTGGTTATGTATTTTATGGCAAATTTAGAACAAGTTAGAAAATGAAGCTAGGCAGAGTCTGTTCCTTAAGTCTGCTCTACAATCATGGAAATAAAGCTCCTGGTAAACTTCGACTGACATTTTGGGGTCCTATCAATTTCACATCAAGATTGCTCAGTTAGTTCAAGAAGAAGGAATAATTTACAACCCCAAAAGGAAACAACTGATCCTACCAAAACAGACAGGGTTGGGGGTGAAGCAGAGATTAGGACATGGACAAAAAATACCCTGGGCTGCTTCTGGTGGGTGACAGCAAGGAGCTGCTGGCAGTACCAGCCATTGAACAAAAGCTAAAAAAGGGCCAGTCTTTGCCAAATATTAGTGCACACAACATATCTGCTGCTCTGGGGGCACCCTCAGAGAGTTCCAGGGGAAGTTGCACTGGGAGGCCGCCAGGATTTTTTGCTGAATAACACTACCCTATTTTATTATGGGGAAAATCTTGAAGAAACAACAAGACAGTCACTCTATCCTGTACCATTCCTGCATTTTTGCAGCTATCCTGCAACCCATGCTATGATTATGGAAAAAAATTAATTAATATTTTAAAAAAGGTTTGTATTGCCGTCCTTCATTTCATCAACTTAGTGGGCAGATATTTAGTGTTTAATCATATCCAAATTAAAGTCTCACTCTGCCTCTAATCCCTATTAGCTAAGTAGGCACCAGTGGCCACCACCATCTGGACTGCAAGAAATATCCTTTAGCTTTATCATCTTTGGTATTTAGAATCACACAAGATTAAAATGATAAAAAAGAATGATAAAAAAACCAACCTAAAACAAACCCCAAAAAACCCAAACTCAAACCACAAACCCTCCAGTGATTCTCTAATTGCAAGCAGGAGAACTGTGTCTGGGACAGTTTCCTTCCTCTGACCTTTTTATTTTTATTTCTTTCTTACATATTTATATTAATATTTTTGGAGCAATATATTCTGAAATGATTGGCATAAGAGGACAGGTTTTGTCTTGCATCTTCTTCCGTTAAAATGTTAGGAGAGGTATGAGATCCAAAAGAAAGCAGTTTCCCAGCTTGTACTGAAAATATCACTGTCACCCATCATCTGTTTGCACTCGTCAGATTTTTTAAAAAAAGTCTTATTTTATCATATTCACACCATCCTCCATAGATGCGTTAAAAATGATTAATGCAGCTTTGACTGTGACTGATATCTGATCAACTTTGCCAATAAAAACCCAAATAAAATTCTAAACGAGCGACATAAAATAGGATATAAAAATGTTTAAATTTTGTCAACACCCTCTGTGCTTCAGCACTTCAAAATACACAGTGGAGGATCTACTTTGCTGCAGGAACATGGAAAACATGGTCTCACTGCTCAGAGATGGGAGAACCAGAAATAGTCTTGGCTCAGGTTTTAGTGAAACAAGAATCATGGGACAAGACAAAAGCATTCATAGCCCAAGAGTCACTCACGAAACCTTGTTAAGTCTTATAGAATCATGTCATCAACACTATCCTCTCTTGTTTGTCTTTAATATAAAAAAATTAGTAAATAAGCTGAGCCTTTTTTTTTAGGAAGAAAAAAAGTGTTCTCGTTGGTTTGCTTTACTCCCACTTTCGTAAATTGTCCAGATACTGAATATTTACATGCTATTTAAATGGATCTGGGGGAAAAAAAAAACTAAAAAAGCTTAATTTGTGTCATTGGACTGTAATTTGACTTAAGAGAGGCCACATATTTGTTCCCTACAGCAGTCATCTTTAGGGGATTCATTAGGTGACCACTAGGTTTTAACAAATTAAAAAAAAAATATTTTTCAGATTGCCATGAGCACAAAAGTGAACTGTAAGAAGAACAACTGGAAGAAATACAGAGGGAACAAAAAAATTTGCATGCATAACATTTCCTACCAAACTAGGAGAAAATCAAAACTGAGCCTAAAATGCATTTCTTGTTTGGCTATAGTGTATCCCCGCCTGCAAAAGTCTGATCCTAAAGCTATTTTGACGTAGGAGCCAGCAGGACAACAGCCTGGGATGAGCAGAGGAGAGTTGGAGCACAAATGAACTTACAGGAATATCACCACCATTTGCGAGCTGTGAATTGTGGTAACTTGGAATTATTCATCTTATTGAGCCTAGGAACACTGGGGAAGAGACACCCAGCGAGATCCCAATTATTTTCAAAAATAAAAAGGGAGAGCCCTGTAATATGTTGTTTACATATTAATAGGGCAAGTAATCTCTAACACTCTTCTAACTAGAGCAACAGAGCAATCACCAAGCACTTTTCATTTTATTTTCTCTAAAGCTTTTGAAGTTTTGCAGAGGACTTTTCCTGCTTAGCAGCAGTCATTGCCATTACAGCATCTTAATCTGAATACAGACTGTCACCAATTCCCTTGGAAATTTCAGAGTGACTTTTGCTCAGGATAATGGTGCAGTCAATTCCACCTACAGGAACAGCAGGTCTGACAAAGTTAAACAAAGACATAAGTTACAGCTTCAGAACGAGAAAGAAAGAAAAGAAAAGCTAAGTTGAGAAGTTTGCTACCCAACTTTCTAAGAGTGAGGAATATTTTAGCCAGGAAACTTTCCAGTTTGCTCAAGAATCTTGAGCAAAAGGGGTTAGAACGTGACAACTGCAGCCTGTGGGGAATTTAGAGAGTTCAGCCTTGGTCTCAGCCAGGATAAGAACTCACAGTCTCTGTAAAAACAGTATTTCTGGCAAGAAAAGAACATTTGCTTTTTTGAATCAATTAAATGATTTCATTCAGGCTCATGGAAAAAGGATGAATAACCTTGATAGCAAACCAGAAAAAAATCTACTGAATTTGAAAATCAAATGCAAAAAAATTTGGTTTTCTCTATCACAGCATACAGAAATACTCTGTAAAGAAATTATATAATAGTGATACAACACAGGCAAAATAATTAGGTGGTGACATTATGCCTAATTATTTTGCAATTATTTAATTATTTCCAAAGTTAAATTGCAGTAAAATATGTCAGTTTTACTAAATATTTCAACCTCATAAAAATGAATAGTTTTCATACTTTGGCAGGGGAAAGAAAAAAAAAAATCAGCAACAGAGTCTGTCTTAAACTGTTTGTTTAATTTACCCCATATTACACTGAACTCACAATAATGAAAACCAACTTTTTCCACAGGGGGATATTCAAGGAGCTCAGTTCTTCACACTGGATGGCTTGGTGCTAAATAGTTTTTTGCCTGATTCATTTGTGTCAGCATTCCTGCTTTTTACCTATCTTCAGGTGATGTTTTATACCTCGTAATAAAATTTTAATTGAATTTTCAACTTAAAAGCAGTACTGCGTGCCAAAGCATCGTTTGTTTGTTCAGATCTTGCGAGGAGGAATAGAAGTTTCTTGTCACAATTTCAAAACACCCACTTCTGCTTGTTTTTAAATTACATGATCCTTTACATGGGAAACGGAAGAAACCAAAACTTTAACCCTGAACAGTTACAAAATCCTGCAGCTGTGGCAATTGCGGTGGTTATCCTGCAATAATAACCAATATCCTAAATCCTGCATTAGGGCCAGCAGCTGCGGTCTCTAAAGAACAGTTCTCTGCAGCAGTTCCACCAGACCTTGTCAATGGCACCTTTAGAAACACTCCTTCAGCAAGTGGGACTAGTTCAAATTTGTGAACAAAGAGAGGGATCTCTGCACCTCAGTTTAAGAATTTTAGTGCTTTACTTGTTAAATTTACTTGTGAAACGAGTCTTTTCTGTATTGAACAGAGATTCATCAGCAAAGGAAAAATGACTTTGAGAGACTCCTAGCTTATCTTGAAAGTCAGTAACCCAGGAACAGCTCCGGTTCAGAGCTTCCACTGAACACACCTCAGCAGGCTGAATCTGCAATAGCTCCTTTTGGAGGAAGTTTTCTGGGAATTGCGGCGTTCATTTGTGAAAGAGCAAGCCCACAGTGAGACAGCGTTGTCACAGAATCTGGCTCTTCCCACAGCTGGGAAAGTCAGGGGGAACCAGAGTGTCCAGGAGAGCGAGTCCTCCAGGCAGCTCTGAAACCCTCAACCCAACCTCCTGTTCCCTACAGACAGAAAAAAGGAATATTCTCCATTCTTTAAAGCACAGGTCTTGCTCCCGAGGCCAGAGGCTTCCATGTAAGCGGGAATAACATGAATGCACTTCTTCATGCACACAGAAAAAGGTGCTTCCTAGCCAATTTATCTTCGGCCTCCCAGAACACAAGTACAGAGATTGGACAGGAGGACTTCCTGCAAGATGCCATCCTCTAATTACTCCGACTATCAAAACTGGGATGACTCATTAAAATTGGATGAATACAGCTGGAAGGCTATTGCCTATCTTAATTCCATCTTAATTGTGAGAGCAAATCAATAAAACTTTGGCATCCCTTTTAATTCTGCTGCCTGATTCTCCAAATCAATAATATTAAAAAAACTGCTCAGGAGCACCCGTCATGAGCATTCTCTTACCTTGAGTGCCTGCGTGGGCTGTCTGAACAAAGAGAGCTCCCATAAAGCAGCCAGCTCCATTAAAGAGAGCTAAAAAATGCATGGAAATCCCTCTCATTCTTTCAGGCACAAGCAGGAACGAAAGTAAGGAGCCTTAGGAAGGAAGCAGATACAGTTACAAGTTAAAAATGACAAAAAAAGGAAAAGAGAGGAGGAAAGAGAGGAGGAAAGAGAGGAGGAAAGAGAGGAGGAAAGAGAGGAGGAAAGAGAGGAGGAAAGAGAGGAGGAAAGAGAGGAGGAAAGAGAGGAGGAAAGAGAGGAGGAAAGAGAGGAGGAAAGAGAGGAGGAAAGAGAGGAGGAAAGAGAGTTAAACACAGAAAAAATTCAAAGCATCTCCATTAGTGAATTTCCATATTTTATACAGAGCATGTACTAGCTGCAGAAGAGCAATCACACGCTCCCTATAACGTGTTAATCTGTACCGTACAACGAAGCGCTGTATAAACTGCTGCAATGAATATCTCTAATAAACTATGCACATACAGCTATCCATACACCACAAACACAGAAAGATCTTTCACCCAGACGTTTGCTTGCACCTTTTCAAGCCTCAGGCACGAGCAAGAGCAGAGAAACACCACCACAGTGAGTGAGCACGAAGACAATGGATGTGATATTTAACTCAGGACAGCAGGACCTTGCATCTCAGAGCCAGCGCAGCACAGCCACTGGTAAATACTTCCAAAATCTAGAGCTCTGCCTTAATTGGAGCACTTAGCTTGCTTTACCTTTAGGCTGGACAGTGCTCCTGTTCCTTGGAGTGCAACCCCCAGGCTCACTGGCTCATTTTTAAGACCTCATTCTTCTCTTTCTTGCCAGAAGGAGAAACCAGAAGCAGCAACAGCTTTGGTGGAGAGGGGAAGCTGCAGCCTGCTGCTGTAGCATGGATGACTATAAATAATCCCACCAGCTGTAATTCGGCTGTGACAGCAAGACTTTCTGATAGCTGTTCTTTTTGTGCAATTTTCACTGATCTTCAAGAACTTTTGTTTCCTAATTTCACTCCTTGAGTTCTCCTCCACACGTTTTCTCCCAAGCCCAGAGTCTCACCACCTGCTTTATTTGCTGAATTAGAATGACCTCCAGCTTGAAAAACTTGCCAGCAGAGGATCCTGATTGGATGCTGAGTTGCCTGTAGCATCTCTGAATACAAATGAAACTTTGCAATCACCAACTTTCACCATTTTTAATTTGGATGTCCAAACGAGAGCTTTGAAAACGTATGAAATAAAAAATACCACAGACTCTTTTCTTCCTCATTCACAGCAGGAACCAGAAGCCTGAGGGGCAAGGGGAAGCAGGTGAGCCTGGGACAGCAGGCTGAAGCATTGTACAGCTAACTTGAGACACTAAAAGACTTAGAAGTTTCTGGTTGTTCCTTCCTTCTAAAAGCAGGGGTGCAAAACATGCATCTTGGTCAAATTCAGCCTGGGTAATTGCATCCTGCTTACCTAAATTACCCCTGCTGCTTCAGTAGCCTGCTCCAATCCTCCCTTTCCCCACGGTGCTGCTGGGAACTATTAAACAGCTGCTGCATTTCTCCCTGGAGACTATTGCATTTCACTGGTGGGCAAAGCCATCCCCAATATATCCTCTGACTAACAGAGCTGCAGTTTCCTGATTTAAACCAAGCTAGAGTGAAAAACTCAGCCTGTCAAAGGCCAGTGAGAACTTTGCAGCACTGTGGAGGAGAGCAAGCCATTGCTTCATTTTATTTTTAAGACTTCTTTAGTGGCAGATATTATTCTAAGTGTTACTCGTGCGACCTGAAGCAGATGTTTATTCAAAACTCTATCAACAAGATAATGAAATATACTGTATAAATGCAGTTTTAAGTATCAGGGATGAAATGATAGAATAGCTTGGGTTGGAAGGGACTTTAAGAGTCCTCCAGTTCCAACCCCACTGCTATGGGCAAGGACACCTTCCACTAAACAAGGCCACTGAGAGCNGGGGTCCCAGCCAGGGTCTGGGACCCCCCAGGGCAGTTCCAGGGGTTTTCCACGTGCCCTGGACTCCAACATAACCTCTGCCAGAGCCTCACCATCCTCAGAGTAAATAATTTCCTCCTGATATCTAATCTAAACCTACTCAGTCTGAAGCTGTTCCCCTTTGTCCTGTCACTACATGCCCTTGTGTAAATAATCTCTCTCCCACAGGCTCTTGTCAAGTACTGGAATGACACAATTAGGTCACCTTGAAGCCTTCTCTTTTCCAGGCTGAACAACCTCAATAAGAGAGGTCCTAATGAAGATAAAGAGCTCAATGTGCCAAATCTAACTTCTCTAACCAAGCTCTTCAGAAATGAGGTATCTCCTTTCTTCCCTCTGCTTAAAAGACTGAATATTTCCCTCTCCAGCTTGGATCATGTACTTTCAGGTCCAGTAAATTATTATGATAATTGAATTTGACCTTCTGCATAAGAAAGGCAGTAAAATATCAAGAAAGGTGAGACAACTCTGTAAGTGTCTAGGCTGTCACTAACATCCACAGAGATCCACTGAGTGGTTCCTGAACAGTGATTCAGTTCAAATTGAAGTAGAAAGCCAGAGCTCAGTTCAGAAGCCTGAATGCAGAGCCTGAGGGCTGCTGGAGATGATTCAGTGGACCTCAGCCACCTGCTCTGGGCTGCCTGATACCATGCAAGAGCTGCGGGGAAACCAGGCTCTTCCCCAGCAGCAGCTGGAAGTCCCAGACTGCGGAGAGCCTGCTTGCCCTGCCTGCACAGCCAAGGCACTCGGTGACAACCAGGGCCAGACACCAATCTGTGCAATGAATGGGGGCCTTCTTCCCCATCAGCTACAGCAATATCCTACTTTAGGCACCTCCCTTTAGATTTTTAGCAAGCTTCATGTTCAGACTCAGTCCCGTTTAGCTGGGTTCTTAACTCACGTCTCTCACTGCAGCTCTAAGCACGGTGCTGAATCTCTACTTAAATAGGGAAGGACAGCATTTCCTCCAAAGAAATTCTAACCACAACCCTTTAAAAAAGATCTTG
>WBMY01018124.1:308058-337126 GCA_013397315.1 Donacobius atricapilla | reverse complement strand
AAAAAAAAAAAGGGAAGAAAACCCCCAAGATGGAGTTTTATTTCTTTTCTAAAGGCTAATGTAATCTTCCAGTCATTGGACTCCAGTCGTGTCCCATTGTGCTAGATTAAAAGGCCTTATTCTACCAGCAGTATTCTTCTCCTACTTTTGCATGAGAAGACTGTAAGCAAGTCACCTCCTAACCTTTTTTTTTTGTTAAGCTAAACAGAGAAGGTCACAGTTTTCAGTTACACTTAGCCTGTAACCTAGAAACCAAATTACCTGCCTAGAAACCTGTCTCAGTTAAGTACTTGAGAGCTATCAGATGAAGAGGCATTATGAAAGTGCTAAGTATTTAAAACTAGGGAAAATTACCTTTTTAGTGACAGACTGTGACCCACAGCTCTCAGTAGTCTCAGAATACAAGAACGAAGCTGAGACACTGAAGTTATTTCCTGCTCTTAAATAAAAAACCTGAACATTTCTGGGGTTGTACTGGAACAAGAGACACTCAACCCATAGAATTAAATGCCTGCAGAGATCAGCCAGACAATTACTTTACCTGTGTCTCTAAGTGAATGATGCTGGGATTATTTTTATAATACTACCTTTTCTTTTTTTTTTTTTAAAAAAGCTCTGCCAAGTAAAACACTGGTAAGCACTATGCATGCTCCTCAGAGGAAAATAAACCTCAAAAATGTCAGTGTAGACACAGAAAAGTAAATTATAGAAAGCAGAAAAGGTTCAGACTCACAATCAAGAGTATCACTACATAACATGTGGATGGCAGGCACAAGCTGAGGCTCTGTCTGAGCTCTGGAAAACAGGAGCGTTTATCTCCGGCTCCATGTCACAAGCTAAGACGTGGTGATCTGTGGAGGCACGTACTCATGACTCTTGATTGGAGCATTAACAAAGCCCTTGCAGCTGCCTACACCATTAATTAGGTTAACCTGTCACTGGTACCTGCCCACATGTGCTCTGTGCCAGTGAAAAACATGTCTTAATTCAGTTAGCTGGGCCCAAAAATGAAGGTATTCACCTTGCTCTGACTGTGGCTTTTAAGGTGGTCACAGAGCATGACCACAGCTCAGCTCTCATTTTTGTTCCATCTCAATAAAATCATCACTGGAGAGTTCAGGTCAGAAGGGGCCTCAGGAGCTCCAGTCCAGTCCCTGCCTGAAGCAGGTTCAGCTTCAAGACCAAACAGGGGATTGCACCCCCCCGGGACCTGACTGGACTGTGCTCCCTTCCAGTTAATCTGGAACATCACTGCTCATCCTGAGTTACAGCCAGCAAGACAAATTATGCTTCTCTGAAGCAGGTAAAGCACAGATCTGCTCATTAAGCCCGTGGAAGAGAGCCAGGGATAAAATATCAGATGACAGTAATTATTTTTAGGAAGCTGATAGAGTTCTCTGAGAATCAGGACGCCCTTGGCTTTAACCTGTTTGATTTTACTTACAGGAGGGAGTTACCAAGGCTTCAGCCACTCCAAGCAGGATGTACTGAGGAGCCAAGTGGAGGCAAGGCATGGAGGAGACCAGCAGAACTTCCTGGGAGAGAGTCTGCTCCACCTGAGGGAAGTGCTTTCGGTGCATTTCAGAGAAGCCAGCGACCAGCACGGAAAGTGCAGCAGAGAAGTGACCTACAACTGGGAAAAGAGCAGAGGGAGCACTCACCAGGGCTGCAGTCACAGGGCCATTACGTGTTAGAGTGAAACAAACCCCTAAGAAATGCAGAAGAAGCGTCCTGCCCTGTCACTGTAGGACACAAGATAGATTGACTCCACAGAGCTGTCAGAAGAGAAAGAAGCTTTATTTACAATCCCAGCAGTTTCTTTTAGAACACGCTGTATAAAAAGGTCTGTTATTGCTCCATGGCACTGACACTGCTCTCCATTGGTTCAGGAATAGGAAACAACCCCTGGGACAGTTGTTCTGGCAAAGGGAACACTGTTTGCTGAGCCTGTGCTGAGAAACGGAGAGAGATGTTTTGAGAAGAGAAACTGTTGGCAGCTTTCCCTTGGGAAAAGAGCCAGCAATGGTCAGCCAGCTGAAATTCAGGCTCAGAAATATCGAGCCCACACTGCCCCCACCTCAAATCATTTTTTCTGAACACCTAAACGTGAATAAAGAGTGAGTGCTTGCTATGTACATATGGCAAAAGGACACCAGCTCAGCACAGAGAGAATTTCAGGTGCCAGAATAAATGAGAGAGGAAAAACTTTTCTGAAGACCAAAGTCACAAAGAAGGACTTTTAACTTTTTTTTTATTGAAGATTGAGGGAGAAAAGGTGGGAAAAAAGAAAGAAGAGGCAAATGTCCTTTCAGATAATACAAGAGAAAGGGTAGGAACAAAACTACCAGGCAGCAGGAAATTTTTCAAACGTTAGGATGCATTTTAACTACCCCACACTTCACCCATTGCACAGAGGGTACTATTAAAAAACATTCTATTTCTTAATGTTGGCAGTATGAAATAGTTGTATCCTCTCAGAAAAGAAAAACACGAAGAAAGCGAAGTTTCCAAGTAAGTCTCTGAACCGGAATTACCTATACTTCTCATGGTTTGAGCTCCCATTGATTTTGACTAAAATTCTGATTTTCCAGCATTTCTAAGCCATAATGTGGGGAGAATTTGGTTGTTTTTCACAGTTTGGGCTCAAATGCTTGGACTATGTTATTCTTACCATGCCCTCATGACTGGTAATTGCTACACTTATTGGATTTGCCATCAACAACCAAAAGATTTTTTTTTTCATATTATATTTATAACATGTGTACAGCTTTGTCTTTTTTAGAATCAGGACAGCAGAGATGAAAAACTCACACAGCTAAGTGGCCTTAGCCTTGCTGTGTTTTTGCAGGCCTCTCTAGTTCTTCTCTCAGCACCAAACTCTCACACCCTTCCTCCAGCAGAGTTTTCCTGTATATTCACAGCTTTAAAAAATCCTTATCTGCCCTGCCTATCCTGAGCCTTGGAAGCTGTTTTGCTCTTTAGGCTCCTCCAGTGCTTAATGAGAATATCAATGAATTACTGTCAATCAAAATTGATGACAGGAGGGAATTCAACAGCATTTTCTGGCCAATGCACCTTATCAAAGCCAGGTCTAAAGCCCTCAAGGAGCTTCTTGTAGTCATCCAAAGCCAGAGTTCTCCTAGTGAAAAATTATGTTGGTACTAAAGAAACCTCCAGCAGTTCAGTATTCCTAACAGCGCAACAAACTTGAAGCATTTTCCTTTACTAAAAGCCAATACATTTCAGAAAAAGTAACCTCCGGGTACCCAAAAATTTCAATTTTTTTTCCCCCCAAGACTTTATGTGGCAGAGGAAGAAACCAAGAGCTTTGGAGATATGGTTTTCATCTTTACTCTGCTCTCTTCCGTCCTCTTTAAAATGAGGGGCTTGCAATGACTGTCTGAAGCTTTGATTTTACAGGAGAACAAGATGTTTTAGTAATATTGAAGGGTGATTGTGGGACAAGGTTCTTTATATTATCTAGACACTAAGGTTGTATTGGACCTTTATGAATAAACCAGCTGTAGAGAGAGTAACAAATTACAGTTTTTATGTAGACCTTTAATACAGAGCAATCAGCTATTTCAGTTGTCTGTGTGGTTCATCCTTGAAAACCGTTATCCTCAACATGCTGAAAATTTCCAGAAAACTATTTAAATTTCTTCTTCTTACAGGAATCGAGTTAAAATATAGTTATGGGCTGGCTTAACACCAACTGCCTATTTATACTTCCAATTTTGTTGCTGAAAATAATTGAGAACCTAATTAACTGTTGGCAAAAAATATTGGCACTTAGAGATCTACCCTACCTGCAGGTGCAGTCATATACTTGGATATCTAAAGCCATTGCCTGTACTCACAGGTATTTTTATGCCTCAGGTAGTTTATCACCCCTAACAGGAGGCTATTTTGATAAATGAACCTATTAAGAATAAACCACTGCATATATTCTACTGCTGTTCAACATAACAGGATAGAACATTAATACTAACTCGAAATTTCCATGGTTTAAAGGAAAATGATTATCTGAATGTGTTTTTTTGTGTTTTAATGCAGATGTTATTTTAAAAACTAGGCTAATTGCAACCTGCTGTGTTATATGCTTCTGGTTTGTATAAAACTTAATAACACTCTTAATTAGGCTAATTTAGTCAGATTAATACCTCTGTGTGTGTCAGTACTCACTGTGCTGCCTGCCATGGGGCACTGAATTAATAGCAGCACACTGAGAAAATAGTGGTTTATAAATATTTTCATCTGAGGTTTGCAATGCAGACTGGAAGATAAAAAATGGAGGAAGTTTAATGAGAGCATCTATGAAAGGGAGCAGTTTTAAGTGAATACAGAATGGAAGCTGCTTTACTGCTGGTACTACATGTAGCTGACGTCTGAAGGGTGTTGCAGAGGATCCCTCCAGATCCTAGAGGTTTGGGGGTAACTAAAAAACAAATAAATAAAAGAAACTATTCAGTGTCAAGAGAAGGTAGCCCGACTCTTATTAAAGTTATCATTGCTTCTAGGCTATGAATTTCTCTGGAATGAGCGTCAATCTACAGCAGAGAGGACTTCCTTTTACCACGTCTGTGAGAAAGGGGCGACACTTCACCTGTGGAGATCCCTTTTTGCTGTGACTGAGGGCACAATAAGGATTTCAATAATGAAAATATCAAACACTTGAACAATTACCTCATGTGAGACATCCTAAGGAAAACTCTACTGCTGGGGAGGAAGGCTGTACCTCTCCAAGGAACCTTCTACCTGTGAAATATTCACCTGTTCAATGGGAACAGCAGCCAGTGATACACACCCATTTGCTTTGCAGTTTTCTGCATGTTTTCCTTCGCAAATCCATTCTAAAAAATCCCACCAACTGCACATACAGAATTAGCCTAGATATTTTAATTTCATTTATGACGCCACTGCAGTATCTGGAAGAAACCGTTCTAATGGCAATACAATTTCTCTCTTATGAGCTGCAATCCTAACAATAGTGCACTTACAGCATAAAAACCACAGGAAAACAAAGCCTTTATTCCTGATTGAGTTGTCTGAATGCAAACTCATCATTTTGAGCAACACATTTCCCCGGTATCAGAGAGCAAATAACTGAAGGGATTTTTAATTTCTAAAAAAGACTTGGATTGTAAATTAGCTTTCCAAAAAGTTAATGGATAAAGAAACACATAGAAGATAACCAAGTCAAAGTAATTCCCAGGCATAAATAGTAAATACTGGTTCTCTCCAAAACCAGTTCTATAGGACGACTCCTATTTATTTGTGAGTGTGCCTCAAAATTTTTATTGGTCAGAGGAGTCTGTCCTACACAAAATATATACTTTTTTTCTTACTATCTAGTAAGTGTTTTCAGGACTTTTTCTTTTTTTTTTTCAATAATTCCTTTGAAACATATTTGCTTCTGAGCATCATCCCAAAAGTCCATTTTAACATTTATAGTCAGATATAATGGTCTAGGATCATCTATATCACTGAAATTTCTCTTTCAAACCCAGAAAACATTAAAGCCGTATAAACACGTGTATTTTTTTTTACATACCAATGTAAATTGTTGGAGAATGTCCAGTATCCTTGGAGCTAAAGAGCCAGGAGTTAATGCACTCCAAGATGGGAACAAGAATCAGTAGTGGCACGATGCTTATCACGTTCATTGCTGCGACTGGCAAGACAAATCCACTGAAGTGCAAGTTGGAATTCATGGTTTGGAGATAATATCCTGAAGGAATCTGTACTGAAGGACAAAACCACAATCCATGGATAAGCTTTTCACTATATTTGGAAATCTCTCCAAGTTTTTCCTTCTGAAGAAGTCACATTAAACCAAATACCTGCTGGCAAAAAAGGAATGAGCATTCATGAGGAAAACCTTTTAGACAGTGACAATATTGTTCTCTGCCAGAACATTTCCCTTTTATAAGATTTTCTCCTACATTTAGCAAATTAAGCAACAGTCTAAAGGTTTATTTGATCACCCCTAATTAGAGCCATCAGCCAATATTCTAAATGATTCCACTCAAAACTTCAGTCACTTCACTCAGACAGTGTGTAAAAGAACAGAATCTTAAAATAGCAAAATGCAGAGTGATTTGATTTTAGAGCTGCAAGGCACAGAATGATTTTGGACTTATGGTTGTGTGCTCAGGGTAGGAGCACTTCAAAAGCTACAGGGAATGAAGATTTGGGTGCAGCCTTAGAACCAGCTTAATGCAACTCACAGTCAGAGCACCTACAGAAGACTTTCTCTACCTGGGGGAACTGACAACCAAAGACAAAAAGAAGCAGATGAGGACCTCCCAGTGGCAGTCAACAGGGTACAATATTAAGGAGATTTTTAAGACTCTCTCACTACAAAAGCAAATAATTCCTCCTGCTTGTCTGAGGCTATACAGAAGAGCTGTTGAGCTTATAAAAAAGTGTAAAATCAAAATCGTGAAGGCTTCTACCAATGGATTCACTGATTTTTCAGTGGGGTTTTTTTTGTTTGTCTGGGATATTTTTGATTAACTAATTTCAGGTGCAGCAGGGAGCCATAATCCACTTCATTTTACAGACTGGGAAACTCAAACTCGAGCAACTGACAGCGTACAGTCATGACAGAACTCGACCTAGAACTGGTTTCTTTACTCTGTATCTGTTTTTACTGACTTCTGGATTCCTGAAGCATCCTGCACACTCTTCAGTATGATCAGTAATTTCAACGCCAGGCAGAACACTGCTGCTTTATAGCTGCCTGAAAAATCAGTGTATAGTTGTAAACTGAGCTGGTGTAGAGTTTTTCATCAATGGTTATAGTCAACCCTACCCACTGTGAGTCTCAAGAAATACTCAAATGCTAGCTCTTAACAAAAATATTTTTCACCCTAATTCCACCTCCAAAAGGAAATACAAATTGTAAATGGGAGAACAAATAGCAACAGTACTGAGCATGTTTAGGACTGAGTCAAATTTTGTTGATTCCTTTTTTCCAATGCCTATTGCAAATAAGAATGGACTTCTTAATAGGAATTAAAATATCATCAACATGAATCACAGGTACTGAAAGCCATTAATAATATGAAGAAAATACTATTAATCTTTACAAAAAAGATAGTGATCTATCTCTGAGTTTGAGAAAGAGCCTTAAACTTATTGGAAATTCTGCCAAAGGATTAATTTCTTTCAGCCGTGGAAAGACATCTATATTTTCAAGATAAATACTTATTTATAAACTCAAAGATGATCACATCTGCTTAATTTTCATCTGGTCACTAACGCATACCCTGTCTCATGTATGTGTGTTTGTTGATTGTGAATGGGATTACTTTTGTCTGCTTGGGATTTTTTGTGCTTTTGGGGGGAGGGAAGAGGAGAAAGGATGAGGCAGATGGATGGGAACATGGAATGATGGCATGAGGAAGAGTCGATGAAGCAGTATGTGCCACATATTTGTAAGAATTTCCTTAAGCAGCATTTTAACACTTCACAAATTCATTTAAAAATGAATTTCTGAGCTGGCTCATAAACTTGTCATTCCAGTTGCCAAAGGGTAAGCTACCTCCAGCTCCTGCTTAGCCAGGATCATCCTGACAGAAAGGAATCCGAAGGAATCGTGTCAGCTTAAGGAGCTTCTTGACACATTTACATTTATATCACACACACCCGCTCAGAAGTGAAAAGAACCACACAGCCTGGCAGAGGGGCTGTGAAAGGACTCTCCACAAATGGAAACCCACCCACTTCCACTGTAGGCACAACAGCCACACAATCCTGTCAAAACAGGAGGGGAAATACGCAGCCAAAACAGCAAATAAAGATTTTCTACCTCTCCCCAAAAGTGAGGAAACACTTAGGAAATTGGGAAATTACATTTTCCAAGAACAGTGAGCCTGAGTGTCAGCGACATGGCATCAAGAGGGGAACAGGACTCTCACACAAGATGTCTCAGCCAGTAAAAAGGTTCCAAGAAAGGAGCAGCAAGCACTCACACAAGCTTCTTAATGAGTTCTTGATCTGTCGTTGTTCGACACACAGATATACACACACACACTTAGTCTGGGGAGAAGGCATGAACTATTTATTACAAAAATTTGACTCCATTATATAGTATTTTTACAAAGGCCAGGGATTGGGGGAGAAGGTTGACACTTCTCCCCATCCCATTGGTCAAGACAACTGTCCATCAGCTGTCCACATCTCTAAGTCAAAGAATGTAAACTACCTTGAATTAAGGAAAACATTGCTTCCGTTTATAACACCTCTGTGAGAAACAACCTAAGAACTATGAGCTGTGAGACACAAACAGAAGGCTGAAAAATCAGGGCGACATCGATCAAGTAAATTTTCATTATTTGAGGAGATCAGAGGCTACAGTGAGGTATCTTCTTAGGCAATTAAAGCTATTTGCAAGGCTGCTCAGCTGGCAAAGCAACAGTTAGGAAAAAAAAAAACCCCACACCTAGAGAGACAGCATTAAACACGTCAGAGTGTATTTCAAGAGTTTTCTTTAAAAGCCACGCACCCACCTGCATAATGCATGTTCTGTACAGAATCTGGAAAGTGAACAATGGGAAGAGTCTTGTGAGTGACTTTGTGCCCTCCACCTGTGTCTCAGTGTAGTGCCCGCCGTGGTTCTCCTTGGCGTGGTCCAGCCAGCTGGGCATGTCCGTGCCGAGGTAGCGGTACCGCACGCAGCACGCTTTCAAGGCGCTGAAAATGACCCCAAAAGTCGTCACCAGGGAACTGTCTGTGGGCAATCAGAGACATTAGGCATTGCCGTGGCTTTGTACCCGCTGTCCAGATCAACAAGCTGAGACAAAACACTGTGGGAGGGAAAATATAAGCTGGTATATTCACCTTTATGTCTTTTTAGGGAGGGGAAAGGTAAGAACTCTAGACATAAAATAATTCTTTTTTGAATCCAGTTGGTACCAAAGCAATCCTGTTCAACAGCCATGGAGGAGAGTGCTTTTTATTACCAGTTGTTTAACACACCACAATGTGTTTCTCTGGTTGAGCAGGTAAAGTATTAATTTCCTTTGTTTTTTCTCTCCATTTATTGAATGTCTCTTGAAGTCCAGTCGCAAGGGAAGGGAAGAAGCGAAGTGAGAAAGAAAAGGAGTTTAGAAAACAGTTGACAACTTAAGAAAATTTTCATGGATGAATTTCAAAGCCAGAATTATCATCTCAGGTTTTCCAAGCAGTATGCAGGACAAAAGTGGAGTTTCCAGTCTAGTACTTGGCATATTAAAACTTATTGACTGGTTACTGTGTTCAGGAATTGCCAGCCTGGTTCTCAGATGAAACAGAAGTAGAATGAGCACAGAACTGCTAGCTTCAGGCTTGGGAATGCAGGTTCATTTACCTCTGGCAAATCGCCATCCATGCAAATAGCGGTGATGGCACTTCCATGTTTTCTGAGTGCTGAAGCACGACAATAAATTGAGTATTCATAAATAAATACTTTCCAAAACCCAAAGTGAACTAAGATTGCAGAATGAAAATGTCTCCCTCCTATCTCTGATGTGGATGTGATTTTCTTGAAATATCCATTGACACCTACTGGAAGCACTTGCTTTAAAGTCCTAAGTAAGGGGCATTTTATGAGATAAACTAATATTTAGAACTCCCTGGATGTATGGCATTAACCTGCAGAATGTTGTCACTATGGAATAAAATCTGAAATAGCATATCAAAATCTGAAAACAGAGACTTGGTAGAGTTTTTTTATTTTTTCGTAGGACTCTATCAGGCAACTATTCTCACTGCTCATTGCAAGTGATGTTTAAGTTTCAGACACAGTTCATTTTAAGAGCAAATCTGAAGACTAAAAGAAAAAAAAAAACAGAATTCCAGAGTGAATTGATTAAGAAGCTGACCAGAAAACAAGTGGGACCTGGAGCTCTTCTCAAAGCAGAAGTAAATTTCAGAAGTAAAGACAACAGGAAATTTGATATTAGCTCAATTCATTGGCAGAGTTTGTAACAAGATGTTTTACATTAGAGAAATGTTATTTTGCTTTGCCCTACACTAGAGATTGGACAGCCACAAAAAGGGAATAGGAAGCAGTAATGTGGTGTTATTGCTCTGCAAGGGTTTGAACCCAGCCAGGTTTGAACTCGGAAGGTGCACTGAGTGCCCCATGCCCTGCCCAGCCGAGAGCTCAATAAAGCAGCAGCACGGCTGTGTCCTGGCCCATCTGACCTGCTCTCCAAGATGGTCACAGCCATCTCCTTTCCTTTGGAATGTGAGGGGTTGGGCAGACAAAAGGTTGAACAAAATGTGACAAAATCAATTCCGCCAGCAGCAGGCGTGTTACACCTCTTCCTGCACAGGCAAAGGCTGTGACACACGCCCTGACACAACAGAAAACAAACATGAGTCTGGTTACCAGAGACTGCTCCCCACTTTTACAACCTACCCAGAACCTCCAGAGTATGGATATCTTTTCTCACACGCAGATTTTGGAGGGCTAAAACCCAAGGATCTCCAACCAAATGGGGCAGAGTTATAGAAGAAACAGTTTAGATATGCAAATTGATTAGTTATCTCTAATGATGCTCCTTAAGACAGAGTTGTCTCTTACCTGCTTTGGGTTTGTAAATCATTTCGCCCCGAACCATGTGAATTGTGATCAGAGCCATAAGCCCAGACACAAATGGGATCAGAAAGCCAAGGTTCCTGGCCACGGACTGCTGGATGTAAGAAATGCTGACAAAGACCACGGCTGAATTCAAGTTAACCAGCCAATGAAACCTGGAACACAGAGACAAGAGGGAGAAAAGTGGAGAGGCTGAATGATATAAAAGCCTTTACAGAAGATTAAAACATCCAATTAAAGGCATGGTTAAGTATAGTAATCATGGACAGCATCAGTACCATGCACACATTAGCACAGCAATTAAAACTGATTTTCACTCAAATGTCTCAGCTCCAAGAGGTGTATGATTAAAGTAAGTGTACTAAGGCAGCAGAGCTGAACAAATTATCAGTCTAGTACTGGAAATATTCTTGTGGCTGACATTAATTAAATACATCAACATTTACCATTTTCACATTAGATATCTGGTAACAAGTTTTGTGTATGGAATATCATCAAACCACATGCTTCAAGCTTAAGAGAAATGTCATAATGCCACTACCCTTTGGTTAAGAAATATTAAATGTTAAAAAATGTAAGAAATATTAAAAATTGGCTTATCAGTTATTAGTTGGAAGGCCCAGTTTGAATTTTTGTTGGCTTCTGGACTACCTTGACAAGGAGGTTCCCCAACACAATTTTCTCTGAGACTGTAATTGGTAGCAGAGGTGCTTCCCAAGTAAGTACTGAGCCCCTCTTAATCACAGAAGATATCCAAAGGATAAATCACACACTCCTGGAAGCAGATGGCATACCGCTAATGACAGGCCTACTGCAGTTTGGAACCCCTGAAAACAGCACAGTTATTGAGCAGCACTGTCCCAGTGTGTCAAAGTCTACAGTTTGGAAGCAGCTGCAAGAAGAGATTCCTTTGCCTTTGCTGGACTCATAGGAAAATGGTTTCATTTAAAGGTGAAATACACACCAATACATAATTATAAAGCTTAATGCATATTACTGGAAGAAGCAAAGCTTGTTTTCTTGCTCAGTGCCTCTTCTGCATCATGCATGTTGTTTGAACTTGAGTACTTGGGCTCATGAATCTAAAATTATCTTCTCACTGACAAAAGACTTGGAATTGTTACTCGAGAACGCTGCAGTTGGAGGGATTTCATACATAAAAATATTGACCCATTCAACTAAAGCTTTTTAAAAAATATCATTACATGATTCATTTGGCTAGGACTTGTGTAAGAGTTTTGAATCAATTCATAACTGACAATTTTTAAGTTAAAAAGATTCAGTGGCTGCTTTCCAAACCTTCTAAAGAAGTGTGCCTGAGCTACCTGAAGTCCAGACATTCTTCATGACTCTATGAGTGTTTGACAGGAAACAGGAGCATCCAAAGGAGTACAGGAAAGCACTTTTCATTTTTCACTGCTGCTTAGCAACGTACCTTAAGACTGCAATGTAAAGTTCCTGTCCTCTTACAAAAACGAGAAGAAAAAAACCCCTACCAATGTGTTTAGCAATCCCTATGGCTGAAACAAGAAAGATGAAGTAACCTCAACACAAATACAGAATTCTGGGATGTGCTCATATGGTACTGACAGCAGCAGATCAGGATTCAGGCCTTTATTACATAAAGAGTCCCAGAGCTCACATCAGGGCATGGCAGATGAGTTAGATACATCAAAATGAATATCCTGTCCTGCTTTGCAGGGAACAGCTCCCTCCTGAAGTTTCAGCACTCTCAGGCCTCTTCATAATGAGTGCCAAAAGCCAGCTTGAGAGGTTCCTTTTAAGAATGCAGATATGAACTTAAATGCTACAAGCCCACATAAACCTAAAACTCTTCTTAAAAACATTTCACAGAAATGCATGTGTGGTGAAAACTTTAACAAAGTAATATCCAGGTGATTCTTATTGAAAAGTATTGTGTATGTTTGTACATATTTGTAGGAGGAGGTCAGGTTTTTCAGAATGACTATGGAGTTCTCTGCAAGAAACAAAGTGGGGGGAAAAAAAATCCCAAAGAGGTAGAAAAAATTTAAATAAATTCAAAGTAAAGTATATTGAGGAAGATGGCAGAAATTGATCTGCAATATGTGGAAACAAAACAGAGAGAGGATGGAAAACACCTTTGTTCCCACGTTCTCTGCAGTTTTTACAGCAAGTCTGTAAGATAAGATACAGCTCATTCTCACTGCACCCTTTGCTCTCGTTCTCTGCCCCCACAGACAGTATCTATCTCTCCTGCTGCAAAATAGTGCCAGTCCATAACCTTAACCCTGGAAATGCAGAAAAAATTAATCACACAGAATCCAAATTTCTTCTTCACTAAGAATTGGTATATTCTACTTATTTATAAGGTCAGAGCCATTGTACATACTGCAGGTTAGAACCAAGCTATAAGATGTGCCAAGGAATCTTCTTGAAAATTGAAGTAGAAAACAGGTAATTACCAGAACTTTAAACCCAATCTTTAATTCAGTAATTCTGATTGTTTAAACAGAACTTGGCCAAGATCAGACTCGAGCTCATCAAGAGTATGCAATCCCATTTTATATAACTTTAAAATTCAATCTCATGACAAACACCCACCAAGGCAGAACATGCTACCAAGAAAAAGTGATTATATTCTGAGGGGTTTAATGAGATTAAAAATCCTTAGAATGAACCCTCCATTTTTCTAAATTTTGAGACTGCATTCCAACAGCCCCTCCTTGGGTGCCAGCACAAAAATTAAACTTTTTTGATTACACAGATACCTTACTTGATATTTCCAAAGTTCCAAGAACTGACCCATTTGGATTCCCCAAAGGAACTTTTTATTCGTATTATATCTCCTTTGTAATCAACACTGAGAAATGTCACTTTGATTAAACACAATTCTGAATGGCTAAGACCACAGTACAATAAGCTCTCCCGAGCTATCTTTCAGAACAACTGATTGCTCTCCAGTCTTAATCCCCCAGAGTCTTACTTAATCAAAATGATGTTGCTAATTAAGGATTAAAACTCAGAATAGAGTAAAAAGGAAGGATTTTTTTTTCTCTCTCTCTCCTATGGGCAGGTCAAGGAGGCAGAATCTGCTCTAAGGAACTAAAACAGTCTCATCCACCTTTGGTAAAGATACTTTATTCACTGAAGTTTGGATTTAATTCAAAACTCCTTGATATTAACATAATTGGAGGAAAAAAGAATAGCCAGGAAAGCCATCCCCAGAGGAGGAAAGAGATCTGATTCACCAAGATCTTCATCGATTCTTCAGCACTGCATTGTTGATATGCAAATGTGCTCAGTTTTTATTTTAATAACCATGTGTGTAAGGGAGAAAAAGGGGGCAGCTTAGGGCTTTCTTTCACCCTGCCTTGAAGCAGGAATATGGGGAGTCCCGCTGCAACTTCCTCACTGCATGGTTTAATAGAACACTCTCCGTAGTAGGGGCAAATAAGGGCAACCGAATCATCAAAAATTACCTCCCTGGTAATGTATGGAGAAAGAAATAGTTAATATGAAAAAAAAAAACCTCCTCCAAACCCTGATTTTTAAGAACATTTTAAGAGCAATTTTTTCCTAAAGAATGAAAAATAATTTAACCAAGACACAAATGCTAAGTGGCTTACCAGATGCCAGAACTTTGCAGCAACAAAGCTTAAATAATAATAAGCAGATCCCAACCACTGAGTTTAGTTTGAGACTACTCACAATCCTGACTTCCAGTGAACCGGCAGTCTCCTGCTGCCTGTCACCGCTAAAAATTTACCCTGATGTAGATCTCAATGTGTCATTGAATTTCGCCACTGTTAGGGAGCAGCAGCAAAATATCCTCAGGGCACAGCCATGCTAAAAGGCAGAAAACCAAATGGAATATGTTGTTCCAACAGCAACAATGGCAGCAAGTCTTTTGAGCATTTGGGCAAATTGTTTGATCCTGAAAACTCTGATTGAGCACTTCTGTAGGGGGCTAAAATAGATGATCATCTACTGGCAAAAGGAAAAAGTCAGGGAAGGTTTTAATTCTTGGAAACCCTTCCAAAATCTCAAAGTGTTGCCTTTAAAAACAAAACATGAAACCCACCATCCACAGAATCCTTGAATTTCAGCTGCGTATTTCAAGGCAAAACGCTCTATCATTCCCAGCAGACATTTAGCCAACATTAAATTACCAACCAGTTGAAAAATGAAAGCAGCTCCTTTGGCCCACAGTCCTCGAGGCTGTAGGCACTCAGCGGACACACAATAGCTCTTATGCCTCCTATTCCCAGGCTGGCTGTGAGGAGTGCAAAGTAGAACACGATTTTCTGCTCCCTTTTGGGTAGGGTGAGAACAATGTGCCGTCTGTCGGTGTAAACATCTTCAAAGGGGAATGACACCACAGGTAACAGTGCTGTGCCTGGAATGGAAGGAAAATTGTCATTTGAAAGGCATTAGAAACAGATAAATAAGACTTTTTTTAGAGCAGGTATGTTGAAAAGACAGATGGAAAATCAAAGATGCGCAACAGGAAAGCGTAAAGAGGGAGAGGCATAATTCTGTAGAGAGACAGAAACTTTTTGGATGTTTCTATGTAAAGCAATACCACTATGGACCTCCTAGAAACCAAACCTCCTCTGAAGTGCTTGTAAGGATTCAGGGACTTCTATCAGCTGAACTACCAAGTAACCAAAACACCCCGCAAAACATCCCACAGTGGAGTGAAGTTTTTGTTTTTTGTGTATCTTGTAAAATCCCAGAATTTTAATAGGAATCATAATTTAAAAAAATAAATTCTCAAGACTTTTGTGGAAAATATTTATTTTTAAATTTTTTTTTCTGTAGCAGCTTCATAGAAAATATGATTTTCACAAAGTTTAACTATAGAAGCACTGCCACGAATTGCATTTGCCACTTCTAGTCTGCAGAGCAAGTCTTTCAGATTTAGTCAGCCATAGATTTTTCAAGTTTCAATGGACACTAAGCTTAAAATATATTGATGTCTCAACAACACCAGTATTAGTCACTACTATGACTGCACATTAAACTTTAATATATCAAGAATGTTTGATGATTTATCTCCAAAGGAAGAAATGTTCTAGTTAAAACAAATGCATCAAATTGTGTTTGTGTCTCCAACCTTTTACTTTAAGAAATACACTGAAAGGACAAGTGGCAGAAAGAGATTTAAACCAGAATATCAGGGGAGAAACAGTGGAACACAACAGCAAACATTTTTCCAGACTGCTTGAATAACAGTTTTGCAATCTGCTCAAGAATATTTCAGGAATGACTCTGGCTTTTTTTACTTGCTTTGTTGCATGTCTAAACAAAAAATGTGGCTGGCTATTGTAGAAATCAGACTTGCTCAACAAGTGATTCAAGTGAGAAGCACTTATCAACTTGGTTTAATTTGAAAGAATTAAATTTGACAGATCCTCCCCACTGTAGGGGGCAAAATTAGGGCATGGGAGATGCCTTACCTGCTACAGAAAAGGTGGATTTTGTTTGAGCAGTGCTTGTTTTTTTTGTAAAAAGCACTCAAAATAATACCCAGGGAAGATTCAGAATGTGCCAACAGAGAGCAGGCCCTCAGTGCGGGTATCAGGATACTTAAGGTAAAGTTTGTTTATACCGGTGTGTTCTTAAATACTTTTGCGCTTGTCCAAATACAAAAGTCTTGTACCTTTACATATAATCTTACTCCTAACAGCAGGGAAGCAGTTTCTAAATTCTCTTTGACCGAAGCCTTACATTTATGCCAAAAACAAATAACCTCAGGGGCCAATGTTAAGAGTGAAGCATCCGTGCTGTCAATACCCAAGCTCGTGCACCAGCTGCACAAGATGCACACACAAACCTTGCTTTATCTTGTAGAAAACCACAGAGGTGAAAACCTGCAGCGCATTTTGCAGAGGAGGAGCTAAGCAACCGAGCGTTAGGGTAGGCTGGGGAGAACAGATGCTAAGCTCAGCGCTCAAGAGCGCGTTCCGGCGAGAGAGTCGGTAAATCACGGCGCAACCGCCGGGCTGCCACCCACCTAGGAAGTGCAGGAACATGCAGATGCACACCAGCTTGGTCCTGCCCACCAGGTGCTCTGCCAGCCAGCCCGCCAGCACCGGGCTCAGCGTGGAGGTGCCCACGAAGCACACGTTGACCATGGCGGCCTGGTGGCTGCGGTAGCCCAGCTTGGCGGTGCAGAAGAGGATCATGTTGCACACGATGCCGAAGAAGGTGAACCTCTCGCACAGCTCCACCAGCAGCACGCAGACAGCCTCGTGCAGCTTCTTCTCGGCTTGAGGCACGGGTTTCCCAGCGTGGCCACTGCTCCCAGGGCGCTGCTCCTTGTCGGCCATGCGGTTCAAAAATCCCTTCTCCTGCCTCTCTCCTCTGTCCGCAGCAGGCGTGCTTGTCTTTTTATTTCTCAGCAGATCAGCCTGAGTTACAGGTATCCTTCTGTGCTCCTCCACTGTCATTAGCAGACTGGTAAGACTCTCACTTTGAATTCCACACTCTGCTACTACAATTTCTTAGGGCACCTGTCACTTTTGAGATATTACATATAGGATGAAAGAGTATTAAAAAAACCCCAAAAAACCAAAATAATCAAAGAACTACATGAACATTTCACCTTTTGAATGTAGCAACACTAGGAAGTTAAGTAGTTTATTTAATTAGTTCACTTGGGGGTGAATGAGATTTTTTCCCCAGAATTATATTACCTATTAAATTATGTGAATCCAATACTGTATGCTAAACTCAATCTGTATGTTAAAGATAAAGGTTTAAACACACATGAAAGCTAACATTTTCAGCAGAATTCAAATAACAGATTGAGAAAATAATTTGGTTAAAATAATCCAATACTTTAATTAGGCAACAAGTGAAAAACAGCAAGTAGATAAAGACAGGGATTCTTTTTTTTAAGGTTAACATTATCCAATGATTGTGCTATTTCTTTCCATTTCTGTTTGAAATTCCGATAAAGGTAATTATAAAAATAAGCAGTGCTACTAGGTTTAAGTCAGAAAAACAAAATTTAAAATAAAGTAAGTTGAATTTATTATCAAAAGTAAAAAGGGCAACCTAGAAGCAGCCTAGCCCACAACTGTTTCTTAAGGCAGAATAAGAAATGTAGCTACCAGAAGGGGCAAGGACACAGGCAATGTTTTTCCCTCTCCAACAAAAGCTATTACAGCCTTGAAAGGGAATTAGGAAGAGCCAAACTCACAGTGCTTTACAATGTCCCTGCTACTTTATCCACAGCAAAGTTTGCTGATTTCCCAGGTCGGCTTCTGCATTTTGTGGAGCTCATTAAGATCACTAACACCTGTTCAAAATGCTCCCACCCACAAAGGGAAGCGTCCCACATCCATCTTGTGAACGTGTAAATGCATACACACGTTACAAGGAAGTGGAAAACCAGGTCAGCTTCTCTAGACAGAGCTCTCAGTGTTTCTGATGGCATCTTTTTTGAGACATGGGTTCTGCTGTTTACTTCCATCTGCCCTTATAACTATTCAAATTTGACCTCTTCAGACCTATTTAGACTACGAGAACTGCTACATCACAAAATGGCAGCACTATAATGTATAACCAGTATGGATAAAGACTCCAAGATTACAAAAAAAAAAAACCAAAAAAACCCAAAACAAAACAAAAAAAAAAACAAACCCAAAAAAACCCCAAGAAACCATGATTCAAACACAAAGCCTAAAACCTCTAAGCTTAAATCTAAGTAGTAGTAGGTTGTTTCCAAAAATTAAACATGTTTTTTACTCTATTGCAAGTCTAAAGCAAGAACTCAGACAGCAAAAACCTCATTGTTTTCAGAGACATTCAATTGGGGATGAAAACAGCTATGACTTATAGCATGCCAAGAATTACTTCTGTTTTCTGATCCATGATGGCTAAAATGATCCTCTTTTGAGGAAACCAACCAGAGAAACCAAAAGTATAACTCAGCTTAGTTTCTTCACCAAAGCATAAAGAAGCCAATCTGAAATCAAAACAGGACAGAGAAAAGTATTTTACCTCAGAGGTGTACATACCTTCTCTTGAATGAAGCTACTTTTATCTAACTGCTCATAAAGAAAATTATTTTTCCTTTTTTTTTTTTTTTTAAGCAAATAAAACTATTTTAATGTCAGATAGAAAACATAGGGACAAATAAACACTTGCCAACAGCCATTTGAATGTAAAATACTCTGTTTTCCTTTGGAGTGCCAAGTTTACCTGTTCTCATGGGTGCTAGCATTTCACAGTGAATCACACCATGGGAAGCAGCACAGAGAGCAGGGCTCCTAGCTGGGATGGCTCTTAGCCCTCATGTGGTTTCATTTACCCAAATTTGGGGTTACAGGCTGGGAAAAAGGAATACTTGCCTGAGCCTTATAAATGCCCTAGAAAGCAGGAAACAGTGATTTTCATGATTATTTTTGCATTGCCTTTGCATGTGATCAACAAGGGTGTGGTGGTGACAGCCACAGCTCAATCAGTACGTGATTAACGTGCTCAATGCTAGGAGAAGGTACAACTCCATGTAACAACAGGATCTTGATTGATTTACTTTATAAATCGCTTCTGCAGCAATTATAGGCGGTCAGTCTGTTTACTTGACATGTTTTCTAGTGAGGTCCAGTTGAATCATCTGGCATTTAACTGGCTTATCCTTATTCTTCCGCAAGGTAGTAGAGCTGCATGGGGCCTGATGACAAACCTC
Source organism: Donacobius atricapilla (assembly GCA_013397315.1). NCBI lineage: Eukaryota > Metazoa > Chordata > Aves > Passeriformes > Mimidae > Donacobius > Donacobius atricapilla. The sequence goes on along the minus strand of WBMY01018124.1, from coordinate 317,855 downwards.
TGTTATTTGCAGTAACATCTGTAGAGCTTTACATGTACTGAAGCTCCTAGAAACTAGACACACACAATAACTGCTGTTTCAAAATCCAGCCCTTCTGGCAGTACTCCTGTCTGCCAGTAAAGACTTTGCCCGTTTTTTAAACCAATCTTCTTCAAAGACCTGAAAATGTGGCAGCCACATCTTGGAGAGAGGTTTATAAAAATGCTTCTTCTCGCATGGCAGTGTCAGCCCACTCGAGGTCTGGGTTTTAATAAAGGAGTTGCTATTTGGTGCCCAGGTCAAAGGTTACTTCTTCTCATTCTAGAGCCTAATCATTAACACTAGGCAAGTAAATTAAGCTGGTCAGGTTGGAACTGAAGTTTTCTACTGATTTTCTCTGACAAGGGATAATTGGCAGTGTTTTTACTGTAGAGGTATTTTACTGGAATTGAAGAGGCAGAACTTCAGTGTCCAGCACAACAGTTTTAGCTAAAAGGTAGTAGCGGCTTCAGATCTCTGTTTGTGTTCTAGAAAGATCAGTCTCTCTAATTTTTTAGTAAATTTAATTCAGCTTTATTCTTACTCTTTCGAAGAGCATGTGAGAGGTGTTACCTCTCATCATAGCAGTGGCTGTGGTTCCTGCTAAATAGCTGGGGTGGAAACATAATTGATATGGACAAGGCTGACAATGCAGCACAAGAATTCTGACACTTGTAAATAAAAAATTACGTGGGTCAAATCTTTCTAGTTAGCGGCAGGATTCCCATGAACTTGCATGGTTTGAGAAGCTGGCTCAATGACCACTGACTTGAGGGTTGCAATTTAAAAGACAGAAGAAATGCAGTGTAAAAGGTTCATAATTAAAAATAATAATAACAATTTAGCTTCCAGGGTGGACTTTGTCTTTATCTATTATTTTTTTTGTTCTTTTTTTTTGTCTTTTTTTTTCCATCTTTAGGTGTCACCTTGGACAATGTGTTAATTCCTATGCCCCACATTCTATTTTGCAGGGGAATAATTTAATTTCTTTTCTTGAAGTTGTTACCTCAGACAACTTTTTTTAGTGATTTCTGCACTGCCTGTCACTGTAGTCTCAGAGTACTCTGAGCTGATGGAGAACTGTGACAGAATTATGGCAGTGCTTCTTTTGGAGTTCCCAGCATTTCAAACCCATATCTGATGCCTCTGAGAAACTGCATCAGCATCAGTAAAAATGCTCCCAAATATTTATCTGGCTACATACCAGAAGAATGAATACGTGCAAACCCCAAGTGCATTTGAAGGATGTAAAAGGTCAATTCAGAAACTGAAAAGTGGTCATCATGGGTTTGAGAAAGCCAATTTATGAAATCTCTTATGTTAGCAAATCTACAAAAATAGAATTGTTTTGTATTTTGTAAAGGTCTCTCAGATGTTTTAAAAGGACACTTTAAAGGCTGGAAAAGGCTTCTGTGAAATAACCAGTTCTTAAAATTACTGATTATATGAGAGATTCTCTGAGAAGTTCTGGAATTATGGTACCACATCAACTTTGAATAATTTTATTCTCCTTTTGGCAAGTATTTTTGCAGAAGTTTCAACACTTTAACAAGATGTTAACTGGTAACCTTACCCAGTTCTGCCTTGCTGCAGGAGGGATGTTATGTCTGTCTTTTTTATGTCTGTCTGAATCCAGTTGATTCTTATGTCAGGCCACTTTTGTCCATGAAGTGCAAGACCAAGATGAGACTTTAAAATTAAAGAAAAGCTGTATTTTAAGAAGTATATTTGCTTTTCCCTAATATAGTAGCAAACAAAAATAATGCGAGAAAGCCATTTTCTTTATTCTGCTGAAATGCAGCATACCAAGATCGAGAATTGAATCCCTTTCCCAAGAATGCCCCAGAGGTCCTGGTGGAGAGTGTAGACAGGGACATCTTCTGCCAGAAGCTTTATTTTCTCTGCTCGTCCTGCAAAAGCTTTCTTCCTGAATCCCACTTTCCCCACAGAGTGATTTTTTTTTTCCTCTCTCTCTGTTATTTAAGCAGGGAGCGTGGCAAAAGCACAGAACTGACAGGAAGCAAGAAATCTGCAGCTTTTTCCATGGTACCTAGAGCTGCCCAAGAACGCACAAGACATGAACACACTGGAGTGAGTCCAGTGAAGGGCCATGAAAAGGCTGAGGGGCCTGAAACATCCCCGTAAGACCAGAGGCTGACAAAGCTGGCACTGCTCAGCCTGGAGAGGAGGAGGCTTCTGATTAATGTATAAAGATTCTTGAAGGGAAGGTGCAAAGGGGACAGAGAGAGGCTCTCCTCAGTGGTGCCCAGTCACAGCACAAGAGGCAACGGACACAGAATGAAACAAAAGGAATTCAATTGAATCCAGTTAATTCAATTTAATTCAATTCAATAATCAAAAACTTGTGGGGTTGTCAGATACTGAAAGGGGCTGCCCAGAGAGGATGAAGCGGAATCTTCATTCCTGAAGGTATTAAAACCTGACTTGAGACCGTGCTGAGCAAGCTGCTCCAGGTGACTGCTCTGAGCAGGTGGGGTAGAGCAGAAAATTGCCAGAGGTTCCTTCCAACCTCAGCCACTCTGTGATGCTGAGCAGCAACGCAAAATATTTTGGCAAAGTAGACTCTAAGCAAGATGATAGAAGAAAAAAGTTTCTTGTCCAGTTGCTGGGCACGACCTCTCTGAGTGAGAAATTTACTTTTACACTCTATGCACTCTATGAGTGCTAATTTATTTTGATAATTTTTTTTCAGGGAGATGGCTTTAAAATTGCTGATCCTCAAACCTTGACTATAAATGAGAATTATTTTGGCATGATTGCCCTGTTCCTTCACACCGCATATGTTTTATTTTGGGGATTTTGTTCAAACATATATAATTATCTATGCTAAGCAGTTTATCATATGTTCTAAGGCTTTTGTCTTTATTGCACCTAGCTGACGGTTTTATAATTCAGGAGTAATTGAATTGCAATTATTTTTCATGATGCATGGTGTGGGTTTATATCATGTTGTTGGCAGATATTCTTTATGGTGTCATTTGGTCTAATGGGAAAATTAGAAGCAGCTCTATCATACAGAGAGATGGCTTTTTTGTGTCATGTTATAGTTTGTAGATGGCACCCAGGATATTTTCTTTTGACATATAGATTTTTAGGTAGAGGCTGAAATGAGATTCTAAAGCAGAGTTCACAGCTGAGACAATATTATCTGTACATCCAAGATGATTTCAACTATTCTCCCACAGTGACAGTTCATTTATATTCAAGTCCATTTAGGAGACTGGGGTTAGTATTCTAAAATACATATATAAGTACTACGTGGTGGTGGAGTTTCTGCTCTAAATTCATCCCTGATCCAACAGAACTGGCTTCAGAGAAGCCAGGAAAAGGTGTCAGCATCTTTTTTTAGAAGCAAATCTTCACCAGAGCAGGGGATTGACAGAAGATCTCCCACCTCAGTGAGGAGATTTCCAACCACTGCAGTGCCCAAGTAGTATTTTAATCTTTCCTGCTGGAGCTTCACATTGTGTAAAGCTCTGTGAGCTGTACAAGAGCTGACTTTGTGACCTAGAGATTAGGGCTGCTTTCCTGGAATCTGGGAAGAGGCAAATGCGAGGCTCCATGTCAATGAATAGTTAATTACGTCCACAGAAGAGAAATTCTTCAACAGACAGCAGAGAGAAAGCACTGTCTGAGAAGAGTACAGTTCTGGCCCAAGAGTGGTAGAAACTGAGGCCTGAATGCTGGAGGCGACAGAGCATCTTTTTTACAAAGGGAAAAGTATTACCTCAAAGTTTTCGGTTCGAGCCACAGAATAATATCTGGAATCTCACAAATTTGCATGGGATGTGTCAAAGGTCATATGAACCCCAGATTGTCTGCCCATATAAAATTCTCATACACAGATGATCCCATAAAAGCTGGTGGCAGGAAATTTCAGACAGTCATCTTGAAACCTTTTGTATTTCCCTTATCTGTTCGTACACACTTCTGCCTTGTAAACTGGTACAGGAAGTAGTGTAACATAATTTTATTTATTCATCTGCAGACTTGAATACCCACAAGCTGAGAAAACTGTGTCACTACAGACCCTGTCTACAGTGCTTTGAGTGTCCTGGTTGAGGGAGGAACTGGCAGAATTTGAAGTGCTTCTCTTGTAATGACCAATATTTTCTCTTTAAAACCGATTTTTAATCGAGTTTTTTGGTCTTTATGAAAGGTGCCAGCATGGTCAACAGGTTAAGGGAGGTGATCCTTCCAGGTACCACGTCCTTTATTGTCAGCAATTTGTCTAAAATGAGCAAAACTGAAGTCACACTCCTAATCTGGGGATATGTATGGCAGAACTGTTTCAAAATTAACTTCAACAAAAATACACCAGATTAACTTTTTCAACTCTGTTTGCTGTTAAACCTGGCTGTTTTGGACCCCAACAGATGACAGAAGGCTGACACAATCCTTTCCATTGCTGGAATGGGTGGGTGCAGGGATGCTTTCAGCTGCTTTCGGAGGTTTCTGAAGGAAGGGGAGGTTCTCCCATGCCTCAAACGCTGATAATACACCTTCTCCTAACTGCACTTGGCTCTTGAAAGACATCACTGAATTTCCCAAAGCACGGTTACTCTCACTTAGATTGCAGTCTATGAGATCTGAATTTGTATTGGGAGGTGCTGTTTTCAATTCCCACTTAAAAATCACACTACAGCCACCAGTGGCTCTTCCACCTGCTATTCCGTGCTCACATAGAGTATTTGTCATGTTCCGTACAAGAGGTGTCTGCAACATCTGCCCAGGCAGTTTTGAAAGCATGGAAGCAATTTAAGAGAAATAGAACTAGAATAATTATTACCTTTATTTATATTTGATACACCTTTACGATTCTGAGTTATTGGTTTTTAAACACTGGACTTTAAATTTTGGTTTAAGTGCTGGTGTGTGAATTTCAGGACAGAAATACAATTGTTTGCATGGAATATACTGAGTTTAAAAATAATCCTCCTCCATTTTGAGACATGCAATATAATACATTTTGAAAAATTCTCTTTTTTTAGAGAGGTGCACCTGAATGTGTGATTCCAAAACAATATAATCAGACCAAATAGCTTTATCAAAGATAGTAATTCAAAGCTTTTAGTGCAAATGCATCCCAAATGCTCGTACTTAGAAATTCTCTTTCTAAGGTTGTGTTTACAGACTCTGCCACAATAAAAGAACAAAAATATCTTTGATGATTTAGCAGAGAAGCGAGTGGTACTGAAAAAGAGATGAGAAAGAATGGGATGTGAGACACTATTGAAAAATAATTGATACTGTTAGAGGAAGAAAGCCTAAACTCAAAAAGAAGGAAAGAGAATAACGGAGAAATAAATTTAGTATTAGGTGCTCACATTTTACAGTTAGATACATAAATGTTTGTACATCAGGAGTTTTGTCACATTCATAATGCACATTGACCTAAACATACATTTGAGTTTCTCAGCTTTTCTCCCTAATGCTTCTCCTTGACAGACTTTTTGAAGATCTTAGATACGAAATCTCTTAGAGAGACAATCAAATAATTATATTTGTGGCGGGAGAGATGAAGGCGGAGGAGCGCAAACCAAGTTTTGGCTGTCACACTAGGATCTGACAGGAAAAGCAAAGCACAAGGACACCCTAATTTCCTCACCCAGCTCCCCTGGCTGAGCTGGAACGGTGAAGGAGAGGCCTGTGTGCCAAGTGATGCACAAGGAGACCCCATGGGCTCCGGTGTTTAACAGTGATACAGCTGTGTCACCAAAACGTTTGCCTTTCTCCATGTGTAACAGCGGGCATCAGTTTCAGAGAGAAGACCTCAGGTTTTAACAGAAAAAAACCCAACATTTGGTAAGTGTCTCACGAGATGAGGAAGACACCTTTGGTGTCTCTTCACAATTTCAAGTGAAGAGTTCAATTTCAAGTTCCCATTCCATGGACATGGAAGACTTGCAATGAGTTTATGTCTCTCGGATTACCACACTGCACTACCTGAAAATAAACACTGAATTCAGATCAGTTTTTACAGTTACTTATGGATGACAGAGCATGCAAATTGGTCTGGCTCCTTCCAAGAGAAAAGACTCATGCTTCCCGCTAAAAAAAAAAATGGCAGGGAGATGTTTAATATGATTGCGACTAACTGTTAAAATCCACGCAGCTGTCAGAAGGAAAAAAAAACCAGCAGAGTTATATTGTCCCGCTGCAGAGATGTTACATTTATAAGATAATCTCCAGCACAGTGCTCGTAGCTCATGTTTGTTCTCATACTTCAGAGGAATGTTTTCTAATCATCCAGAGAAGTTTACAGCGTTGTGTTGAGTTAACACCAGTGGAAATCAGGTCAGCAAGCCAGAGATCCATCACGAACAGCTGTATGGCACCTGTGTGCGCTGTGCGAGCGACTGCTGCTTCCAGTTTGCTGAAGAAATCACAACACACATTTTTCACAGTCAAGGATTTTGGCAGTCACACAAACACGCTTCCACGGAGTTGTAAAATCCTGATGGAGCTGTAAAATCCTGAGCGGATCCAAGCTTAAATTTGAAGTTCTAAAATTCTTTCTTCTCATGGTCCATAGTGTGTTTCATCTCTGGATTTTGCAGGTGGGATGGGCAGAGTTTGCTAGACAAAATGGAATACAAACAAAGAGTAGGTAGGAGTTCAAGTCTGGCATTGAGTAAGGGAAAGAATTAGGTTTCAAAATATGTGCATGAAAGTAACCATTAATATATTTGCTGTGACATGCAGTAATGTGTTTAAAATGCATCTTATCAGTGCACCAACTGTTTTCCAAGTCATTTGTGAATTTTCAGTGTGAATGTGTATCCAGAGGCTCAAGCTGATAGTCTTGAAGAGCGTCAATTTTCACAGGATGTCTCCAACCAGTCACTTCTGAAAACATTGTCTGCTGCTAATTAAGTCTGGCACGTTTCTGTCAGATAGGCAAGGAATGTTTATTTGCCACGCTAGAGATGGGTCAGTTATGGTACAGAGAAACTGTGGCTCCCTTGCAAATTAACAGCAAGGCCAAATATAGAAATGAAGAATCCTAAATAAGATCAGAAAGAAAACTAAGATCCTAAATAATGACTCTAGTTACATAAGGATGAATCAAAGCCACTACAAATTTTGCATGGGAGAGGGAAAAAGAAGAGGCCTTTTCAAAATATTCAACAGTGTGACAGTAAGACCGTGGGCTTTACAATGGGGCACACAATTTAAAGCCTTTCTGTCGCAATACTGAACACTATATTGGTATTTGTCTCGCTGGGAGAATAACCCACAGAACCCACAGAAATCTTCCAGGCAGATATTCTCTAAATTGCTCTGCCTTGCAAAAAGGCAATTAATTTGAGTGAATCTGATTTTTCGAAATCAGATATTTAAGTAAGATTTACCCAGCTGCAATCCTTATTTGAAACCCTTGGCAAGAACAGTTTTTCAGTGCTTATTTGAAACCAGGAAGCAAATACTATACCCCAAGTATTGCAAGGTGTTTGGCAATTTTTTACCACGGCCCAGACTTCAGTTCTCAGAAGTGACTTTGTAACATGACAATGTGACTGCTGACAGAAAACATAAAATGCTCTTAACTCTGCACATGAGTTGGGTGCTAAGAAATCCTTCTGTGCTCATTGGTAAGGCTGCCGATGCTACTGCCACAAACCTTGTGTTTTCCTGTCTTGGTGAAATGGTTTTGCCACGCTCTTGTCATTATTAATGGTGCTGCCGTTATCCCTGGCCACAGAAAAATGTAGTTTGTACCTGAAACTGCTCACAGGCTTTCTGATTTAGACTTTATCTACACTCAAGACCTCTCCCAGCATAACATTTTAGTTGCTTTTTTTTTTTTTTCTTTTAGATGTAACGGTAACATCAATAGAAAGCTTCAGTGTGCAATACAGCACAAAATCACCCTGCTCCCCTTGCTGTACAGGGACAAGTACATGACAGAATGATGTTTTACAGGGCTGTAACAACAGCCAATGGGTTGTAGCACTTTAATTACAGCGGTATATTTAAAGTGGCACAATTTTGGAGCGCAGACAAAGCCTTATTTACCACTTGAGGTATAACAGCTGCATAAAAAATTATACTCCACAGATAAATCACCCCGTGACAGTGGCAAAATACTGCATTTAGCATCTCTCTGTGCCAGTAGGAGCCTCAGCAAAGCTTCAGACACCTGCTAATGGAAAATAGAGAGGTTGCTTATTTTTATTACCTTCAAAGTTTTTGTGATACTAAGCTTTGGGTGTACCAGAAATTACTGATTTTATTCCCCCTTTGGAAATTCGAACTTTGCTGAAAAAGAAAGAAATGACTCCTAGTGATTTCTTGATTTTTTTTTTTAACAAGCTGTGATACTGAGCTTTTGTATTCCCTAACACAACTGTGTGCTGACCATATCTCAGGAGACATTAATGAGCGGAAGAAAATCGAGCTGCATTGGCCCCACTCAGCATGAATTCTTTTTGCCACAGAGAGACAGAGCATTTGTCACCTGGCTACATCTCGCTGAGTGTCAGGTAGGTCCCTCATGCAGTCAGGTTTCCAAAGTAAATGCAAACTTCCCAATGGCGTGATAGTGTCTATCATCTGGGAACAGCTGGAGTATGAAAAAATCTCTTCATTTTCCTTCATTTTTTTCTTCTTTTTCAAAAATTCAAAGGGGATAAGGGGGTTTCCTGGAGACTGATTTTTTTTTTTTAATCTACCACCTGTCCCAGCAGTTAGCTCCTCAAACAGACAAAGCTTAAGAAAATACTGCCCAATAATGTTTTTTGTTTGTTTGTTTTTGAAAGCAGTTTAGACTCTGTTCAGTTTTTCACAACAGAAAAGTGAGCTGAAAGCATGGGACACATTGGAAAGCACAGCTATACTTCCTTTTTTTTAACTCCTTGTGCCTTCAGGCTATTCAGTACCTTTTTGTAAGTGTACAGCTTGCACCTACACAGGAAGAGAAATAAGGGGATCAAATTAATATTTCTGCTAGCTATGGAAGTTCAGCATGGCAGAACTCCAGAGCAAGCAAGTGCATGGCAGTGGCACCTACTCCTACTGGCTGTGAACACCAGCTTTACCAAATCACCAGAAGGAATTTTTTTTTGATTTCTGATACATTCAAATGTTGCTCCTTCCAGGTCATAATCGTTCCACTGATGTCCCACTGAAAAGTTCCAGGTTTCCACTGAGCAGGAGTTTGCCACGCTTCTGTTGTCCCCTTCCCCACCTGGCTGGGGATGGCTGGGCCACCAAGGAAAAGACCAACATGGAAATTCTGAATCCCGGGAGCCATCATCCCCTCATTTTCAAAGCAGGCAGTGTGCCTCAAAGCTGGTAAAACAACGGAGCTTCCAGTTAATTCAAGTTTTCAGGGGAAGATACATCTTCAGGAAGTAAGGCTAATAAACAGAACTTAAACATTTTTCGAGCTCTGTGAAAGTTTTTGTTCATTTTCCATTTTTACTCAGCTGATTCTTTCTACTTTGGCTGATAGCAGGGATGTAGTGCAACTCTAGCCTTGAGACAGAAAGGTACTGACTAGAAAGTGAAAAGCTATCAGCCTCAGCAAGCCTGCAGACATTATGGTTCACTGCCTAAATTGCATTCATACAGCTCTCATCATAAGAAATATGCTGGGTAAGTTCAGGGGCAGGTTAACCTGCCACTGATGTATAAACTTTCTAATTAGTTGTTGTTGTTTTTGTTTTCCATGTAAAAGTTTCTAGAAAAGGGTTTGATTTTATTTTTAAAGCAGTCCTGAAGTAAGCTAGATAACAATGAAACCTGTCAAATAC
>WBMY01018124.1:292112-308008 GCA_013397315.1 Donacobius atricapilla | reverse complement strand
TTTTTCTTTTTAACAGACTGGGAAGAACTAAGTTCTGCAAAAAAATTGTTGTTTGGTGTTTTTAAATTCTGGTCAGGACAAGTCTCCTCCAGCAGTTTAAATTCCTGTAGCCCATTCAGCCTTCTGCCTGTTGGCCACAGCTGCCAACCAAGGGTTATTTACTGAGTGCCAAGTGTGGCAGGACATTTTGCAATGCTGAAGGACCAAAGGGCACAGCACAACTTGCTACGAGAAAAACGCCTCATCTTAATCGGGAAGCTTGTGAAGGAAAAAAAAACCTCAGCCACCCACCAAAAAAAACAACTGGTATTGAGGACCTTCGGCCTGATAAAGACCAAAAAAATATTTTAAACCTCATTAGAAAAATAAAACTTGCCTATTTCTCCTGTTTCATACACTGTGCAGGAAAGGAACACATGTGCTGTCACATTCATATTTTACGGGCTCTTTTTTTCCCCCCCAAACCTTCATACCTCAGATTTGAACTTTAAACTTGTGACAGTGTTATGTTCATTAGAATAAAAATCACTTGCTATTTCCATTGCAAAGCTCCCCCCCAGAGGTTATCTTAGCTGTTTTATAAATCATATCAGGAGGAAAGCTGGCATAAAGGTTGACAGCTCACTCTAGATAATCACTTCCCTGTCTCTTAAGTGACTTTAAGCAGAAAGGAGCATGTAGCTTGCCAGTTCAGGTTTTAGTGGTCAAGCATCCACGTCTAAGCACCACCAACACACTGACTAAATTAGCTTGTAAGTATTTTACTGAAATGCAGGAGGATCACAGTCCTGCTCAGGAGGAAGAATCTCAAACATTCATCAGCTATCAAGCCGTATTTTCTCTGTCCTTCCAGGGCAGAGCTCATTGCACGGAATGACATCAACATCAAAGCCCATTGACACAGGGTCCTTGAAGGGAACCCGGGGTTCAGATTACTGTTGATTTATCAGCTTCCTCAAGAGCTGGACTGATTAGACTAATGGCTTATAGGGGATATGATTTCAACAGTAAAGTCCTGTATTGTGGAGGCAGGCAAATGAAGCAAGCTAGATCTTTTAGTAAACAGAACCTACAACTCAGGGCAACAAGCCATTAAGTAGAATCTTAAAGGGAATAAACACACAAAAGAATCCTGGGTTTAGGAGATAAGGTCAGCTTATGTATTATAATTTTTCTACATAAACTAACAAAACTAAATCCTAATCCTCTCTCAGAGAGACTGGAACAGTCTGGAAATGGCGCCACATCTTCCCAGGCTGAGTCAGAAGAGAAAAAAAAAAATCAAGAAAATTCTCCCTTTAACACCTCACTTCCCCCTGACCTGACGACAGGCATTTTGCAATCAATAGGGACCTCCCACTGTTTCTATTGGACCTTGGGGGCAGAGTGCTTGGAAGAGAAAGGGTTAACTACAGCAGGAAAAGTGTGGATGGGGCAGCACAGGAAGCACATGGAAAACCTTTCTTGGGAGCTGGTATTGATAGAAGCAAATATTAAGGAAGGAAAAACCTGAGAATATGAGCCTGAAACATAAGTATGATTCAACTGCTAATCACTCCATCTCTCCCTGAAACTGTTGTCTCTTAGTTAAATGAGGATCATAAAACTGTCCTTTATAAGAAGGGTAATCCTGAAAGTGAGTATCAGTAACAAAGATATAGGGAGCTTATTTTCTCACTGTCTCATAACACAGACTCAGAAGACAAATTCAGCTCGATGCCATTAGGAAGAATAAAATCCAACCCTGAGAAAATGATACTTTTTACTCAGCTTATAATTGGACTTTGCGATTAATTTCTCTTGGAAGCCAAGAACTTGACAAGGTACAAAAAGGAACTGGATATTTATGCAGACAATGAAAATTATCTATGGAATTATTAATTTGGGGGAACAAATGTTAGGAAAAGATATTAAATTTCATGCTTCAGATATTTGGCAACTATAAACTGAGCAGCTTAAACTGACAAAGAGTAGTTAATTTGGTTCCCCCAACTAAATAGTTAACTGTAGTGTTGTGGAAATAAAGGAACTTCTAAAAGTAGAACAAAATCTGAATCTTTGGCAATAACTTGCATGAAAATACTTCCAGTTAAGAGATGTTACACAAAGCACTGCACATTGCAGTTCTTACTGGTTCTCAGTTTTCCCTATACTTTTTTTGACTTGATCTTAGCTCGTACAACACCCCCGGTACCACATGAACCTTATATCTAGTACACCCTGGTAGCTTCAGAACTTGGCAGCCCTTTACAGTGATGAAAGAGGTGTATATAAGTATTATTCAGTTATTTACGCACACAAGTCTTAAAAAGGAGAAGGAATAGGTGAGACACCACCCAGCAAAGTGGGTCAGAGTTGAGGGCGTGTTTGCAGGTAGGTGGGAGGACACCAAACATCTTTCATTGCTAGATTCTTGCAGCATGGCACTGGTCTTCATTTTTCAGACCTGTCAGGTTCCCTCAGGTCCACATGAAGGAGGTGTTGTAAAATGCAGAGATTCCTAGTCTGGTGCAAAACCACTGAGTAACGATTACCTGGCTTTTTGACATGGGAAATTGTCATTGTAGGACACAAAAAAAGGATGAGACTAAATATTTCAGAAGGCAAAGAACATAGAGAAGGCTTTATTGTTTAATTCTCACTACTTGTTATAAGGTGTTCTGATACAGACTTAACATGATTAGTGAATAAGAACAACACCTCTCTACTCCTATTGGTTAAACTAGAGAAACAGAACTAGAAAGGCAAAACACCACCTAGAGAAAGATTGTTTTAAGAGCAGATAGTTGTTTACCAAGATTGTTTTGAGAAGAAGCTTTCTTAAGATATTTTTCCCTTGGGAAAAGGTTAGCAGCTGCCAGCAGGCTGAAATCTCTCAGACTCAGAAATATCAGGCCCACAGGAAATTGTCATGAGCCATAGCAGAGCTGGGTGAGCACTGGCTGTTAAGCAGATTTTGTGCCTTGCTTTCACCTCTCACTGGGTTCAAAGCCCAAGAACAGAACTGGGAGGAAACTACAAGGTCAATATTGTGTTTGCTCTAAAGGAAGAAAGGAGATGAGGAAACTCAGAACCAAAACGTCTGCATTGTGTCTTCCACCAATCTTCAAATTTACTAAATGCAGATATTTGGGAATGAAACAGGGGAACCATTTAAAAAGAGGCAATGATTGAGGGAAGGACCATGTTTGATTTCTAGTGAAATTCCCTTTAGAAGAAAAGCAGTTAGAACTAGCTTAATTTTTCATGTAGCCACTAACTTCTTTAATGAGAATCTGCTGGAACAAAGATGCAGCTATTCCAGAGCCTGGCTGAGCATTGTTATTGCATTTAAAACCAAAGTGTGCTTTTAACTTTGCAGCTTGTGATGAAAGAAAGTTGTTGCATCAGTGGCAGTTCCTGGCAATACTCAGTTTCCCAGAGAAGAGCTTGCCTTGGGTAATCTCACAGAAAAAGAAACAGTGCAATGTGGCTGGGTGCCAAGGTCAGTGACAAGCCTAGGACACAAAATAAAGAAACAACTGGGTCCAGTTGTCCGGGAGCCCAAGTGACATAAAGCATCCCTCAAGAAGCCAGAATATTCTTCTCCTGTTGGGAAATCAGTTTTGCCCTGTTTTGCTGCTGATTTTAGCTTTGGTCAGAGCTGTGAAAGGCGTGGGGTGGTGCTCACTCCTCCTGTGCACCCTCCTGGCAGTTTCTGCTGGCATGGTTCCATTTCACCATGTACATCCCTGAGGGACAGGGACACTCTTCATGGGTGCTGGGAATTGCCTGGGACAAGAAATGCCAGTGGTGTGTGCATGTGTCCATTTCAACAGGAATTAAACATCACTGCATCAAAAAGACCATTCCCATTTTGCCTTTTATTTGGACTCTGCAGATATTCTTACAAAAATGGAATTTCTGCAGAATGCTTTCTGAAAGCATCAACACGTGCCGTGGGATGAAGATATTGCCTTATTTACTCCAGACTCACCTTAACCTTGCCCCAGTTTTACACAGCCCTTTTGCATGTTGCTGTTAGAGATGCTAAGCCATTAGTGTGACTCCCCTGTTGTACTAACCTGAAATTATTCAATTAAATGTTTATGAATTTGGCTGCATTTCCTTTCTCCTCGGATGGGGACAGTTCAATACAATTTCTAACCTGCACATGCTTGCAGCCTGGGGGCTGTGAGTCATGTTTGCTTTAAAAGAGGCAGCACTCCCAGACTGTCACTCACCTGGGTTATTAGAAACAGAGCACTTTAAGAATTACTCTGCCACCTCCTCACCTCTAAATATAGCTGGTGTGCGTGGGTCTTAAGCGATTTAGCTAGTCTGAGAAAAGGTCTCATTCCAAATAATCAATTAAAAATCCATCATTTTAAGAACTATGCGGGCCTCAGGCCAAATGCATCTTGGATGTAATACCTTTGACTGTTTAATGCTGATATTAATTATTGGTATTGCAGCTGCAGATCTTAACTCAGAATGAAATTTCTCCGCACCACGCAGTAGCAAGTCCTGTTCCAAAGAGTGCACTATTTAAGCAGGCGTGATGGACAAAGAGCAGCAGCAGAAAATCATCATTATTCCCTGCTTCACGGATGGGAAACTGAAAGACAGATTCAACGACCTGCCAAGGGTCACATAGGAAAAGGACTAATTCATAAATCTCACTACAAGGTCTTAAGCCATGAGATTTCCTCTCATTCTTTAATCAATAATAAAACACCACAGATGTCTAAGAATCTAATATCTGCAAAACTGCTCCAAGGTCTATAGGCATGATACAATTAACTTCCATTAAGAGCAATGTGATGTGAGGACACTCTGAACTGGCCAGAAAAGTAGGCCTTGCAGACTTTGCAGTTTTAAATGCTGTTTTAATAGACAATATAAAAATCAGGGATAGTCTGATTAAAATAAAATTATGGGGAAACAGTTGCCAAACCCTTGACCCAAGTTAAAACTGAAGGAACTGATTCAGGAAGTAAACCAATGGTCTAGAGAAAGCGAAGTCTTTAGGTGAAAATATTTATAATGGATTTTCCCTTTCTGAATGAGAATTTTGTTTCTCAGTGTTGTGTGTGTTGTTTGACCTTTAGGGCTGTACTCAGCCACATTTTTTAACTCCTTCCTCCCCTCCTAGCACAAAGGATTACCAAGAGAAATTCTCAGAGATTCGCCTGCCTGAAGGACTCAGATTTCAGGAAAAACATCGAATATCAAAGAACTTGCAACATGATGGCAGGCAGCAGCAATGCTGAGCTGCATGAGACAACACCTGCGGGTTACAAGGAAGAAATTGAGCATTGTGGTAAAAGTTCACCTCACACAGTCCCCGTGAGGCCAACGCATGAAACTTCCATAAGTACCTCCACTCCCTCTATCCAAATCCCTCTGTGGTTTCTTTCATGTATTCCCACAAATGTAACAGGAATCCTCACTAGGTTGTGCAATACATAATCAGATTATGTAATCTGATTTGTGTACATAAATGTAATTATATTAATAATTTACCTGGTATCACTCTTGAATCTTCCTGTCACCCTCTCTTATTGTTTGTTAAATGAGTAGAAAAAAATAAAAGTAAAAAATTCTTACTGCTCCAATAAGCCTGAATGTTGCAGTGAGTTGTGGTCATGTCTAAATCTTTGTGCAACATACACATTACTGACATTAATGCAATTGCACAGTTAAGCATGTATATCCATTTTAGGTGTGGTGACAGGTCTGACTTTTATTTTATGCTTTTGAAGAACGTAGCTGAGCTGCAACCAGTAGCTGTTGCTCCAGTTTAAAAAATCAAACAACAGTACTCATTTTAATACAGCATGCTACACTAAGAGCATTGATACCACAAAAAAAATAAAAAAATAGAGAAATTTAACTTATTTCTTTCCAACCAGTCTTAACTCTCCAATATTCCCAATACATAAATCAACTTGACAAAACATTAAGAAAACCTTTGGCCAGCACATTTTAACCACCATTCTGGAGAAAGGTAGAAATTCTGGTTTAACCATTCATTCTGTAGAAAGACATTACAATAAAATACAGTACAATACAATACAATACAATGCTATTTTCCTTCCTTGCAGTGCCACACAATGAACTTTGATTCTCTAAGGAATTTGCACAGGGAGCCACCCAGTATTCTTTGTTAAAACTATTGCACAAAAGCACAGAAGTGAAAAAAATCAAGTTCACTGCTTTATCAGAGGTGCCAAATTCACTGGCTGGCACAAACTAGCTGGAAACTTTGGCCCATCGGTGTTTATTCTGATAAGTTATCTCCAGCTGTTGCAGGGTAAAGTTCTTAGAAAATAGATGCCATTGCTGTTGCTTTCTGCACTTGTGAGAGGTGAGATGCAGACAGGCCCTGCTCATTCAACATCTACTCTTAATCAATCTTCAGTTTTAAAGGAGGTGCCACCACTATTTTTCAAAACCGTGAGAATAAGTGAAATCTTTGTGTGTCACTTAAGCTGGTCGTGATGAGCCATGTCCCAAAAATCAGAAAAAAAAAAAGATCTGTTGGGTTCCATAGGAATTGGATTGGGTCTATTGCAGAGGAAGAAACAAATCAACTACATTTGTTTCTGCAAGAACAATAGTCAAAACCCTTGAATTCAAGTCAGGATAGCTCATTAAGCAACAGCTATATTTTAGGTATTTCTGAACATATTGTAAAAAAAAGTATGAAACTTTGTAGGTGGCTTGTTTATTCAAGAAAATTTAGTGAAGGAAGGAAACCTGCACTCCTCCTCATGGAATTAATGGAATGTCCACAGATTTTAACAGTGCCTTCTGTGGAAGGCCAGTAGCAGAAATTCTGCATTCAGGCAAATCAGGCCACTCGAATGTGCCCTTGACCTCCCTTATGTAGCATTAATATCAATTTATCTGCCTTGTCAGGGGAAGAGTAGAGGGAATACTGAGAGGCAAGAACGAGTGATAAGAGTCCCTGAACTGGTTTCAAAAGTAGAAGGGGCACAGTTTCAGACAGGCTTTTCAGAAGCTAAAAATGAGATGGTGCACCTGAAATTTCAGAATTGAATGACTGAAGTAGCTTCATGAAAGTTTTAAAGAAACCATTACTGCAGTGCATTGGTGAACATATATAAAATCTAAGAATATGGGTCTGGAATTTGCCCTTGGCTTGGAAGGTTATGCAGGGCAGCTAAAGGGGCTCACTTATGCTGCTGAGCATCCTCTTTGTTTTGGCTGCTCTGGGCTGGGAAGGCAATGAAGTGTCTGAGTGTATCACACAGTGCGATGTTAACAGCTGGAAAAAAAATGGTAAAAGGATAGAAAAAGTCTACACTTCCAAACCAAGGATAAGCACTTAACTCTGTTTAAAGATAATTAAGGGCATTATAAAGTTAAGGGGCAAATCCTGCAGTCTTGCCCAGGAGGAACAATCAGCTTCAGCTCAAGGAAAAGACAGAACTTGGTTTCCATCTTTAATCTGAAGCTTCCTCTTCAACAGGCTTCTCTCACCTCTTGTAGATCATTCAGGTCATTGTTGAGGTAAGAGTCCAGGTTGTGATCTGCATTTCCTGGGAGACCCTTGCCAGGCAGTATGACACGGTCTGGGGGGAGGTGGCGTGTCAGGGATCTTTGATCCTTTCTTAGGATACAGCCAAACACATCTCTCCAACTCTCTTCAACCTGTAATTCCATGAAAATCCTTTACTCCGCTTCACAAGAGAGCAATTTTTTTTTTTGTATGAAGGCAGTTAATGCTACCACTGGAGGCCAACACTGTCTTTTGCAAATAGGCACCTGTATGGAAATTAGGGTAGGGTGAAAAGCACCAAGAGCTCAATTCCAAATACTCTTGGTGCAGCCACCAGAGTGGGAAGTCAATCTTCCACAGAAAGGAGAAAAATCCTGCTGTTCCTAAAGCAGGAAGATGCTCACTTTTCTTTTAGGAACCCTTTCTCATTCCCTCTTGCTGTACAGCTCCTACACTTGTTCTATACATATGCATATATTGGTGATTCACTAGAGCTACTGTCAAGGACACATTTTCCCTTCAGCTTCGGCACACCCAAATATATAGTAAAATGCCTTCTCCTGTAGGGAAGTGGCTCATTCCTGCTGGAAGAAGGCAAGGTTGCTGCTTTGCCATCCCTCCCATGAAAGCAGGCACAGATACGGTTTTTCACAGCTCAGAAAAGCAGAGTTTTTCTACATGAGGAAGCAACCTGCCTCGGATCTGTAGCATCTCGCATTGTGATGACTTCTCTCCAACTCTGAATTCAACACTCCTTGTCAGAGTGCTGGAGATGGGAACATAAAGGGAGTGAATTCAAGGTCTTTGCCTGCTACATGGTAAAAAGAGGCTCCATTTCTCCTGCTTGCCTTCAGCCCAGGCAAGGCCTGTGGACACAAGGAAGCGTTTCAGAGCTCCTGTGTGCAGTGCACACAGGTAAGAAAAACCTGGCCTAAGTGTGAAAAGACAGATTACAGCAAAGAAAAAACAACAACCCAACAAAAACTTGCACAGCTCCCAGAATTATGTTATTGAGGATGCTATTTGTCATCTGCTGTATAACAGTGCATACATTTTGAAACAGGCTGGCAATTCCATTTCATTCACTCTTCTCTTTCCTATTCCACTAGTGTCATTGAAGGTAAGCAGCAAAGTCACCCTCTTCATGAATTTCTCAAACTGAAATGCTCTCCTGAGGATTGTTATCCTGCTGCAATGTGATCTAGTCTGGAAGGCTGCATGTACCAAATTAAAGGGAACTCTATGAATCAAAGCTGAGAGACTTGGTGCTGAGATACATAATGAGCACAAGAGCACATGAGGCCCGGTCCTGCTCCCACAGAAATGAGCAGCAAGGGTCTGATTCTGATTTTGCTGATCCAGCTATAAATCAAGAGCAACTTCACTGAAGCACACACGAGTAAAAAGTGAACAAGCAGTCTTTCAGCCACTAAATTCCCAACATATCATGCACTGTATTTTGTACAAAACATTGTCCCAACTTGACTTTGCCTGCATGGCCATCCTGGGACAAAACGGTGAGGATTTATTCAAAGTGTGTCTTAAGAGAAAAGCAGTTATGATCCAGCAGAGGGGTGAGTTAGCAGAGCCCACTGAGCCCGCAGCAACTGTCCAGCTGAATTAATAAGAAAGAGGGAACCTCTCAGAGTCTAAACTAAGCAAGTGTACTTCTCTTCCCCTGCTGTACTTCAGATCCTCCTGAGTCCTGAGCTGGAGGCCGGTTTTGATGATCAGATACCTGTTCAGAGAGAGATTCCATAAAATTTTATGTGTTTATGAGCACTGTTTTTTCAAGAAAAATTGACAGTGCAGCTGAAATCCCTTTGTATTTTGAGACCTAAAGCAACAGAGAGCATCGAGCTAAGCCACAATATGTTGTAACAGCTAAAAGATTTTCACCAGGACTAGTTAGAATTGCAATGGCAAGGAAATTAATTAGTTGCAGCAGAGTGTAACAGAGAAACACTGGTTATAGTGGCTTGAAGGGGAAAAAATATAAATGGTGTTTTTGTTAAGGCATGGTGTTCATCAGAATAGCAAGGCTGAAAAAGTTTTGAGAAAGGAAATTGCCCATATTTACCAGAGGAATGTACGATTTTGTGATGCTCTTTGTAAACAGGATTGCTCCAAAGAAGATCATCACTACTGAAGAGAAATTGCACCCCTATCTTATCATCTTTTTATCTTCTTAGTGAGAATTGCCTGGCAAAGAACCATACACTGGGTCACAACCCTGTCCAAAGAGGATTTGTGTTTGAGTAGTGACTGAGTATGTATTTGCAGCCTATTATTACTGGGCATTATAAGGACCACTAAATGAAAAATGGTCCCTGTCCCAATTAACTTTTAGATCAATTACACAACTCCTCTTTTCTACAAGCTAAAAGATGGAGCAAGACGCAGACTCTCCTCTTGCTAGCGTGGCTTGTTTGTTTTTATTTCCCATCCCAGGGCTTTAGGGAGTGTGTCTCTGCTAAGTATTTCTGCAGCTGTTCAAAAGCAATCTTACTGCACAATACAGTATCTGAATAATTGTCTCGGGTGACTATTAAAGTCTGCAGCTGCCCCATAAAACCACGAGGAGTAATCTTGCACCACAGCAGAAAATATCCAAGAGCCAACCCTGCGGAGTGTAATTTCTGTTAGGAGAGAGCTGCTGCAACTGAGTGGAGATTCAGGAAGGCAGGAGGAGCACAGGGAAGGCTCTGGACCTTAAATTGTTTCTTTTCTTGCTGACTAAGCAAAGCTGCTGATTGTTAAATATTGAATTGTCTGTATTCATCCCCGGCCAACTGAAGCCAATGGACAGACATGGAGGAGGACTTTAACCTGTTACACATGGAATGTTTGTCTTCCCCTTTGCCTCTCTGTCTCTCCGTAAAGCCTTTTACACACTGCTCTAGAGGAACCCCTTTAAAGCCTAATGGATGGTAATACAGTTTAATTGTGGTTGGTTGAGCTGTTGGGGATAAAACGAGCTGGTTCCAAGTAATTTTGCTGACTCTAAACTTGGCTCTGTACTGAGAGCTGGAGGTGGGGGGAGGGATTACTAATAAAAATAGCAGTGCTACCTGGGGAAGCTCTGCATACTGCAAAGGTACTGTTAGAGTAGGCCCCATGATCGCAGATAATTGATTTTTTAAAACAGTGACGTTTGCCTCACACGGACTGCATTACCTGCCTCTTAACCCTTATGTAGGAACGACTCACACACAAATGTAATTCCCAGACGAGCACTCTCCGGGCACTCTTTTCTAGCTTAGCAAAATCTACTCACTCTGCATTCATTACACAGCTCCTTTCAATCTGGGAGTTGAATGGTGGGAGCCAGAAATCTCCTTTCCTGCAGGATGAAAATAGAGCCCCCAAATCTGAGGGGTCTGTTTCTTCTTCCCATATCCTCTGATATAGAACTTCCACTGAATGCCACGCACTCCACCAGACAGTGATACCTGCCTGTTGGAAGGACAAGTGATTACTACTGGTCAATATTTTGCCTACATGGAACATTTAATCCTTTCAGATGGTTGCTCCTCAAAAATAACCATCTGGGCAATAGTATTCCTCTCCTTCCCTGACTTCAGCTCTCACAATCATCACCAAAATGCCAGGCAGAAGCTGCTTTCTTAGCTAAGCATGGTTCACATCCCATCAGTGATATATATATACAAGTAAAATGTCAAGAAACTCCAAATTTAGGTGATTAATAATGTGCAACAGGATCATTTAGCCTATTGACATTCAACTGTGGTATGAATCCGGTTAAGATAAACAGAAACTAAAGGTTCAGACCATCCTAGAGTAGCATAGAAATCTTGCGAGAAAATGAGCCTGCTTCAATCCACAGGGCCAAGTTCTTTCACTGCCTTACATAAATAGGTACAGCTACACAAGCAGTACAATGCAGGATCAGGGAGAGCTCCAGAAATCAACTTCATAACTTTACCAATTTATCTATAGACATACAAGGTCTGTCTGTTGTTTGCTTACAGAAATATCTTGTCTTCAGAGATAAGTTAGCAACTTCTTGCTAGATACTTTTTATCATCTCTGTCTTCTCAGTAGCTCACTCAAGCCTTCTGCGTGCAGTTGGAGTGTCACCGCGGTAAGAAATCTTCCAGTCTGGTCTCCAGCTTTATAATTTCCTTGTGTCTCTGGAGCAGAGAAGTAGTACAATAATAAGCAAAACCCACTGGACTCTTATATAAATGATCAAACTCTCAATGTCTTAAAAACGATTTTGCTCTCTACACTCTGTCATTTCAATCTGTGAAGTGAAATTTGAAAAGTATTCTGCTTTCATAGTGAATACTTTCTCCTGCTACTTCAGTGTTATTTTAAAGGATCAGATTTTGTTCTGTGAGCTGTATGTAATAATGTTTAACAAGTAACTCTCTCATTGCATTAGTTTAAAAGAAAGTTACTGTGGTGCCTGCAAGATCTGTTTTATGGGCACATACCATCTCTATTGTGCCCTTTGATGGCAATAATATCTTGCTTTCCTAACCAAAACAATTGTACAGCTCGAATAGCATCACAAAAGCTGAGTGAAGCTTTCCCCTTCAGCTCAGCATGGGCTTTAAACGCCTCACCTCACCATGCATGCATTACTGCCAGTTGCAAAGGTGGTTCTGTGCTGCAGACTTATTTTCAGAAGCAAGATGCCTGTCGCAGAATTCTTATGCGGTGAAAAAGGAATCAAGGCAAAGAAAAAAAGGTCCATGTATAGACCTTCTAAAAAGGTTTCCCTATGTGCCCTCCAATCCCTTTCTGAGTTGTTCCTCGCCTGGGACATCAGACTGGTAATAATAATGTTCCTGTGCTGTACTATTTCTTATGGTTGCTCCGCACCTGACTTTTGAGCTGGAAGATTTTAAGCAACTTTAGATGATAACGTGATAATGATCAGTCAATGAGCGCCGTGGGGTTCTCTGCACAATGTATGAATGATGTATAACTGGGCATTCAACCAGCAGATGTAACAACTCCTGTGCTCTGTGGAGTTTGTATCTTTTTCTCTCACCGCCTGATGGTCACCAGGCACTGTGACTAGCCACTTTAATCATTTATTATCATTTCTGGCTCCTAAATCAGCATCTGGAATTCTGGGAAAAAAAAAAAAAAAAAGAAAGGCAAATTCCAATACTGAGAACTGTTGTCCTCTAAACAGTGGCATGGCTAAAGACTGGACACCGCTCATTCAGTGTTAGAAGCTCTACCAAAAGGCAACTTATGCCAGAGAAGCCTTCACTGAGCTATACCCAGCAGGGAGCATTCCCAAGGGAACAATGATCTTTCCTTGTTGTTTTTGAAACAGTTCCCTCGAGAAAGCAGACAGCAGCTTGAGGCCTTATGAAGAAGAGGAAGCGTGTGAATCACAGCGAAATTACATAGGTGTCAACATTTGATGCAGTGAAAGCGCTTCCTAACCAGAAGGTGCAGGTTTTAATAGAGCAGCACAAAAAAAAAGACTCTGGTCCATCATATTAAACATTTTTGCAACACTTTTCTTGTGGTATTTAAACAGCATTTCAGATTTTAAATTAAAATATGGACTGGATCTTAGTGTTCGCGATCTCTTTTGCTCTGTAAAGCACTGGTTTATTTCATGAAGCAGGCATAATTTGCCAGTTTTACTAGAAGGAGAAAATGATTTATATTATCAAGGGGGCTGGGAACAAAAGCTTGAGGTGTGGTGAAAATGTCCTGTTGCTACCTTCTTCACCACTCTAATTATGGTGACTAAATGGAGCCAGGGAAGGAGACAGAACAGAACAAGTGTGATCAATACTTGCCTGTCTTTTGCCCTCCCTGCAAGTTGCAAGAGAATGACTGCACTTATCTGGCCTTCTTGGGGAGTATCCATTCCTTGCTGGAGGTTAAATGAAAAACTCTTTTATTCCTGCTATTATGCTGACCCGAAACTCGTGTCTCTGGCTACACAGGTAGTTCTTCAAGTCGATGGGAAAATTGCCACGGAAACGGGTTGCTGACATGAACGAGGTTTGCAAGATCAAGCCGCTCATGATCAGTGTAACCCTGGGTTCTGGGCTGATGTGGCACCTCTGATTTACAAGAGTAATCCCATTAGCATCCAAGGGACAATTCACATGAGTAAGAACCGTGGGAATGGGCCCCTCAGGAGCAACTAGCACCGCGGTTATGTATCCAGCCTCGCTCAGATCACAGCGATTTCCAAATGTTCTACAGGCACTTTATGCTGTGGAGAAGAAAACAGACCTTGGGCACAAGTTCTGCTTTACAGATTATGGCCCCACTTTGGCACTCTTCATATTCTCTGCCTTCAAAGAGTCTCCCCTCTAAGAACCTGAACCTTTTAAATGGTTCAGGCTCTGCAAGAAATCTTGGTTTCTCTCGTTTCTTTCTTTCCCCCCCCCCTTTATTTCAGTCTTGCTTTTTACTTTTTTTTTTTTTAATTTCTCCTTTTCAGTTTTCTCTTTTTTTTCTGATTTTATTTATTTTTTTAATATTTTCCTTTTATTTTTTAGTATCTCTTTTATCTTTTCTTTTTCTCCTATTTCTTATCCTCTGTTGCCTTCCCTACCTTGCTTTTTAAAAAAACCCCAAAATTCTTTCTCTTTTCTCCTTCATCCTTCTTTTTTTATCCCTTCCTGTCCTTCTCCCTTCCTCCTAAACTTCTTTCTCAGAATTAGGGGTATTCAAAGAGGGTAGGAAAAAAATCAACAAGGTGTTTGCCTCAAAATTCAAAGAATGGGAGTATAGCAGCTTTCCCAGTTTCAGAAGTGCTTTTTTATAGTCACAGAAATCAATCTGGACTTCCAAAATCTGAAAAACCGGAATGTAAAATCCAAAGGAAAGCATGGAAATAGTAGAATTTCTACATGCATTTATGCTTCTTTTTATATCCTACCTACAATGAATGAAAAACACCTTTTTCCTGGCTTTCTGTTGTTTCTAAGTGTAGTTCTGAGAATTTGTGTAAATCAATTACCAGCTTTTCTTCTCAAGTATAATAATGTGTGTTTAGTTTTACTGTTAATAGGTTTATCTGCTTTTTTAGACTGACTGCAGATACGGATTAGAATGCCAAACAGACAAAAAGGAGGTAATAGAAGATAATTACAGTTTTATTTCAATCACACCATGTGATTATGATATTTGTTAGGTGTGGTAAAAAACTTGTGAAGATACAATTCCTGCCTAGAACTAAGGCATGAGCTGCAGAAATTCTTCCATATTTTTTGAAATAAATCCATTCCCTGGAATGGACTCATGCCCCTGTGAGTTTTTTGTTGGCTTCAGCAGAAACACTATTTGCCGTGTTCTTAGTGAGAGCGGAGGTTGTTGAACCCAACTCCTACCAACATTTCAAAGCAGTTCTGATACTACAGCTCTTGCTCAAATGAGTTTTATGATTTTAAGAAGAGTTACACAGGAACTTGACATGACATGACAGGACATGACACGAAGCACAGAATTAACATCAGTTAAAGCTGAATATATATACCTAAGAATAGAGATTTTTTTTCCATAAGGATGAAACTTTAAAAACTGTATCCCTTTCTGACTGTGTACACATCTTCAGGATAAGTTTTGAAACCTTTGCTGGGCATCTTGGGTACATTTGTCCCGATCTTTTTCAGCCCTGTTTATCATGAGCTGCTTAGTCACACGCATTGTTTCCTGCTGATGAAGGGTCTGTGGGAATAGCAGAATTCTCCCTGAAAACCCCCGGGAAGCTCGGATCCCAGGTTCCCTCTGTTCATCACTTTGTAGCACACTGGTAGAGGTCTGTGGCAAGATGCTGTTTCCCTTTGCAAAGTAACATGATGCACATCTCTTGGAACAGTGCCGAGGGCTTGGCAATACAAGCACGTTTAATTTTCTCACCCTTTGGTGGAAGTTAAGGCCCACCAGAACAAGCGAGGGGAAGAAATACAGAGACTTTGAGGTAAGCATTGAGCCCTCTTGGGAACTGGCACAACTCGGCTGTGGCTACGTTCATCACTTCGTAGCACAGTGGTAGAAGTCTGCGGCCAGCTGCAGAGTTCCCTAATTTTCTGTTTCACTTTGCTAAGTAACATGATGCCCATCTATTGGAACGGCGCTGGCGGCTTGGCAATACAAGCACGCTTAATTTTCTTAAATTTGGTTTTAAAATTAAATTTTTGATGTTCTTGCCCTTCGACAAAAGCTAAGGCCCACCAGAACAGGGGAGGGGAAGAATTACTGAGACTTTGAGGTAAGCTTTGAGCCCTTTTGGGAACCGGCACAACTTGGCCGTGGCTACGAGCGCCCGTCTGGGCCGCAGCCTTCGCTTTCCCCGTGCCCGAGGCTGTTCAGCCAGCGGCGCTTCTTTCCCTCGCTGCTTTTCATGCTTTCTTCGCTTTCCCACCAGCTTTGCCCA
>WBMY01018124.1:247557-291791 GCA_013397315.1 Donacobius atricapilla | reverse complement strand
ACCGAGGCCGGGATCACCGAGACCGGGATCGCCGAGGCCGGGATCACCGAGGCCGGGACCGCCGAGGCCGGGATCGCCGGGGCCGGGATCGCCGGGGCTGGGATCGCCGCGGGCACGGCCCAGGTGCGGGAGCGGGGAGCTCCGTGTGAGGGGGCGCGGGGCGGCTCCTCCCGCGGGGCCGCCATCTGCAGCGGCGCCGGGAGCGGAGCCTGAGGCGAGGCGGCGCCGGGGGGGGGAAATGGCGATTGAAACACGCGCGGAGTGGCCCCGGGACACGCGTGGAGGCGGCCACAGGGTCTGAGCCCGGCCGCTGCTGCGCGGGCTTACGCCAGCATTCTTCTTACCATTATTATTATTATTACTGTTACCCATGCGTATCAGGCCGTTTGTAACCGTAATGAGCGTATCCCTTAAAAAAACCCGCGCTGCTGGCGTGTTTGGGGGTTGGTTTTTTTTGCAGTTTCCGCTGAAATCCCGTGGTTTTTTCCGTGCCCTTCCATTTTGTGCTGAAGGCCGGTCCTGGGCGTTCTGGGAGCTCGGGGAAATGGATAAATGCGCCGGAGCACCATCCTTGGATGTATTTTCAGCATATCTTAGGGAGAGGTGCTCTGACGCCGCGGATTTACTTTGTTTTCGTTGTGTGAAAGGCCGCGCGCGCTTTCTTTTTTTTTTTTTTTTTTTTTTTTTTTTTTCGTNTTTTTTTTTTTTTTGCTGTGAGACAAAGTTAAAAGCAGCAGGGCAGTTCTGTTCTATCCATTTTAGCAAGATTGTTATAATGAATAGAAACAGTTGCTGGCCTTTTCTGAGGGAATTCCTCGCTGTTTGTCTCGGGAACTGGACTGATGAGAGGGGAGGGAGAGTTACATGGAATTAATTTCCCAAGGTCCTCAGCCCCTGTGCTGGGCCCAGTGACCCGAGCACTGTTTCAGAAAGGATAAAAGAGGGAGCAGGATCCCATCACCGCAGCAGACAGGTCCAGGCAAGGCTAGATTTGTTTTCACTGAGCAAACCTCTGCTTGTCTCCATCCTGCCCACTTCCCCACCGAGGACGCGCCTTCAGAGCAACTCTTCCATGGT
Organism: Donacobius atricapilla; assembly: GCA_013397315.1. Classification (NCBI taxonomy): domain Eukaryota; kingdom Metazoa; phylum Chordata; class Aves; order Passeriformes; family Mimidae; genus Donacobius; species Donacobius atricapilla. Next base: position 290,714 of record WBMY01018124.1, on the reverse strand, counting down.
GCTCTTTGCTCATCAAGTTCCCCTTGTTTGGCAATAGCTGACTGTGCTGAAAGCAAGACGAGAGGCTGTTAAAACTGCAATCAAGTGAATATTAACGTTTTTATTACTATTGGTAAAATTATATCGCGGGAAGTAAGCTAGCTGTAACAAAAAAGAAATCATTTATTTCAGTCTCTAGGGAAGCTAAGACATCCTAGCTGGATGGATTCCTAGTCACTAAGTGCATGGTTGAAGCACTTGGTGAGGCAAAAGCCAGGGCAAAAATTGGATGTGCACAGGGATTTTTTTTTGTTTTGGTGTTTTGGTTTTTTTTTAATTTTATTTATTTATTTTTTTTAACCTGCATTGACTCCCCTGCACCTCTTAACTTTCTGGTGTTGATAAAAGGTACAGCCTCTGTAGGATTGTGGGTTTGGTACGGTCTCATTGGAAAGAGACTTCATTAGTTTAAACCTCCCATGCTAAAAGCAGAAGTAGTCCTCTCCTTTTTGTCATTACGACTTAATCTTTGCCTGTGAGTCACGCTAAAAGCAATTTTTAAGAGCAAGGTCTCAAAGGGGAAGAATGCATGTTCAACTCGGTTTGATCACAAGTTACTGCTGGGCAGGAAGAGACTGGTTAGTTTGAAAGCTGAAGTGCAATTATAATTGTGTCATTTTACGCACAGAAAAGGGTAGGCAATACTAATTTTCCTCTTTACATTCTGTAGTGTTCATAGTATTGTCACACAGTCCCTCTGTCCTGATAACTGCTTAGGGAAATTTTCTAATTCAAATGAATTTATATAAAATTGGTCTAGCTCCTTTTGTTATTTCAAAAGAGCACTAATTTCTGTGACTAAGTGTTGTTTCTGCAATAACATAAAATATTTTGGTAGTTTGAGCTTTGACAGTTTAATAAGCACTTATAATGGAAGCAAAATATTATAATTCATCCTCTTAAGCTATTATGCTATTGTTAAAAAATAAACGGTGTGGGGGGGCAAAATTGTTCGAAAAGAAACTTTCCAGGGTGGCAAAATCACGCTGTCATTGCAGTGATGCTAAAAAACAAGGCTATTAATGCGGTGTTGTTGTCAGAAGTTTGGATTGCTATGATGTTAGCTTTAACTAACTTTAATCCTTTTTTAGGGGTCGTCAGTGAGAAGGGGAGAAATGGCCAGATCGACCCAGTTAATTCACAATGAAGTCTTCCGGGCTTACGCCACCTATGCGACCATTGTTCTTCTGAAAATGATGCTGATGAGCCTGATAACAGCCTACTTCAGGATCACTAGGAAGGTAATCATTTGGAAATACTGGCTGGGAGAACAGGCTGGCATTTGTATTGAGGCACAGAGACATCACAGCTATGTCTTTTCAGCTTTCCAAATACTGCTGCTGTTCATTTTCTTCTTCTTCCTTGTTCTGGAGGTGTGGGCTTGATATTTCTGAGCCTGAATTTCAGCTTGCTGACCATTGCTAGCTCCTTTCCCAAGGGAAAGCTGCCAACAGTTTCTCTTTTCAAAACATCTCTCTCCGTTTCTCAGCACAGGCTCAGCAAACAGTGTTCCCTTTGCCAGAACAACTGTCCCAGGGGTTGTTTCCTATTCCTGAACCAATGGAGAGCAGTGTCAGTGCCATGGAGCAATAATACACCTTTTTACACAGCATGTTCTGAAAGAAGCTGTTGGGATAAATAAAGCTTCTTTCTCTTCTGACAAACTCTATGGAGTCAATCTATTTCATGTCCTGCCCTAACCTGGAAGGATTCTGAGTTTGGTGCTCTGCTGATCTCAACTGGATGATGTTTTTAACCTAATCACAAGATAATTATGAGAATTCCTGTAGAAGGAAGGGATGCAAAAGCACTTTCAGATAATTTTCAGGAATGGTGAAAAAGAGATGTGCGACCTTCTACCTTGCAGGTTCTGTCAGCTCATTGGCTTTACTGCAGGCTTGTCCATCTCCCAAGAAGGCTTTATCTAAATGCATGAATTACATTGCTTTAATTTGTCAGCACGCAAGCTGTGTATGTACAGGCTGGGCTCAAGAAAGCAGTAATGCAGTGAACATTGTATTATTCCCTGTGCTTTTAACTCCAGGTAAGTTAAGTGAGGTTACTGAGGCTTTGGTAAAAAGAGTGACCTTCAGAGCAAGCTGCCTTGACTGGACAAAGCATTTTGGCTGCTAATGTCACTTGTGTGCTCGTGTTTCAAACAGGCATTTGTCAACCCAGAGGATACAGCATCATTTGGAAAAGGGGAGAGTGCGAAGAAATACCTGAGGACTGATCCAGATGTTGAACGTGCACGAAGGTAATACACAGGAACCTTTAAAAGTTATTTTAAATAACAGAATAATATTAAATCAAGGAGTTAATTTCACCTCGTTCTCTGTCAAACCTGTGTGTGTTTTATGGTGTTCTATGTAGCAGTCTAATACATTAATGAGTTTAAATGAACAAACCATTCCACATTCAAATGGTAAGTGCGCATTTTAAAAACAATCAGCCGCTGTCTGGTTATCAAAGCTAACTCTTGGGTAGTGTCCTGTCTGCCTGGGCAAAGTGGCGAGAACACTGTAAAATATGACCATAAGTTGATGAAGCTCATGGCAAAATTTTCTGTTTCCAAAATCATAAATTTCAGAATGCTGTTTAATACACCTGTGCTAACAAGGAAAGCTTAAATAGAATGCTTTCCATTGGATTTTTCTTTGATGAAGCCAAGTTTATTTTTATACCAAAAACTTGAATCTCAGTGAACTCTTCTCATTTGAACCTCCATTAGGGAAGATCTTGAAAATCCATACCAGTGCAGATTTAAGAACACTGCATCCTTGCAAATAATGGCTGTTGTTTCACAAGGTATATTTCCGTATGTCTCTTGTGGATTGAAATCTCAGAAAGAAGAGCCTAATCTAAGTGGGCTGTAAAGGTGTTCTGCTCCTTCCTTTTCTGCCCCTGAGTAGTTCAGGGAGTTGCTGCTTAATTTCATGGGTGTTACATAAAAATGGAAACTTTTATGGTGAGGGGTAATTAAACTGTAAGAGGCCAGCTACGCGGAGACTAACTTTATGACCCATTTAACCCAAATTGTTGTGGTAGAGAAATGACAACCACCTCAGTCATTTTCACAGAACAGGTTTTTAAAACACTGTATTGTCAAATCCTGTTCTTCTGTTTTGTGGAGTTTTTCAGACATCCCCAGACCTAGTAAGTCCGCTTGGTTCTAGTTACTGTATTCCTGTTGCAGCATCCATATTTTCGTCCCAACTGTGGTTCTTAGTGGAAATTCTCTATATTTCCTTCTGCAAGCTTCATGGTAACAGATAATGCCACATAAATTTAGCATGGCTTCCCTTTTGTATAAGTGATTGAAATGTGTTCGATTTATGGGGGGAAAAGATTTTTTTTTTTTTTCGAGAAAAAAGATTACTTTCTCCAGAGCACCTTTATGGGGAATGAGAATAAAAAATATGGAGGGCTATGTTTCCTTGTAATGATAAATGTATTCCAAAAGCCGCTGCACGACAGTGCCATGACCTGATTCCAGTTGGCACTGATATTTGACATCATTAGTTAGGCTTAGACATTGTTTCAATCAATAAATTGGGCTGGAAATATAATTTATCTAAAGAGGTGAAGGAAGCAGGGAAGGCTTAGGAAGGGGTGTGAAAGAACACTTCAAGATATGGAGTTCAGTCATCAACACATTTTTAGTAAATTATATTGTGGTTTCAAAATTTCAAACATTTTTTCAGCTATTTTAGTGCTCCAAGTGAGGAAAATGAAGGAAAAGTGTAACTGTCACACCTGTTAGATGTTCAAAAATAACCTCCTTCGAGATGATGGAACTTCATGAACATTTGATGGAATGGTTCCTATGTAGGATAGTTCATATTTTCTTTATAGACACCACGAACTGGATTTATGGGATTAGAATAGACCACCTGGGCCATGAACTGTCATAGTTTCAGTCACAGTCCTCCAGCTAATTGATGTGAATTGAGAGAGGCTCCAAGAAAACAGCTCCCTCTCTTCTTCCCTGGCTTTGCATTCTTGCACACCCAGGTGCACTCAGACACCTCGTGGAAGTCCTTAATATTGCCAAGATCCTGGGGAAAAACTAACACCTTTCATACAGAAGATCAGAGGCTTAAAAAAAGTGGGGTGCAGCAGGAGAGACCAGAGTGATGTCGGGTGAACATGCCAAAATCCTTTCGGTAGCTGAATCCAGTGCCCTCTGCAGAGGAGGCCAAGAGTTGAATAGTAGCGTGTTCCAAAGATGCTGAAAAATAATGAGGCTTGAAGTGGTTTACTCAACAAAATATAGCGCTTTAAAATAACTTTGCTTCTTTCTCCAGAGGCCACCTGAACGACCTGGAAAATATTGTCCCTTTTTTTGGCATTGGACTGCTGTATGCCCTGAGCGGCCCTGAGCTCTCCACGGCACTGCTGCACTTCAGGATCTTCACGGGGGCCAGGATCCTTCACACTTTTGCCTACTTGATCCCCCTTCCCCAGCCTGGCAGAGGTTTGTCGTGGGCAGTTGGCTACGCAGTGACCTTCTCCATGGCCTACAATGTCCTGAAGGCAGCGTGGCTCCTGTAGCAGGGCTGTGCCTGCTGTGTCCCCTGCCACATTCCACACAAAGTTTCCAGCGCTGTACCCTCGTGTCTTGAGTAAGCCAATGAGTCTTCCGTGGGAACTGGAATTCTTTTCTTGTTTTTTAACAGAAAGCTTTTTGTTCCTGTTTGGAGGGGTCTCTTTTTTTTTTTGGAGGAAAAAGAATCCTTCTCCCTGTATTCCCTGTTCATGGGTTGCACTGCCAAATACTAGATTGGATGTTCCCTCTGCGATTTGTCAAGTGCTTGCAATTCTAAACATGAGATGATGCTGTATTGATAGAGTGTTTGATAATTTTCTACAGATGCGCTATTTTTGGCTGTAGCTCTGAAGTCTAAATCAATAAAGACAAGATTAAAAAAAAAAAAAAAAAGAAAGCCTGTTTGTATTTTTGTTTTCGTTTCGACTCTTCTCACTGCAGCCAGCAAATAGCATGTCACTATGTATCAGGGAGAGATTCCAATCATACAGTTCTTTGAAGAAAGCTTACCTTAATAATAAGATACAACCAGTAATGCTAGTCTTGTTGTAAAAAAAATCTTTGATGAAAATGTTTGTATAATCCACTTTGGGTTTAAAAAACCTAAACCGTTGCAGCTCCATTTCTTTCAGTTGAGTAGATTAAAAAGAAGGAAAGTATTTGTGGTAAATTCTGTTTGGAGACACTGGCAAAAATTTGAAATAATTATTTTTGTTGGGGTTCCTGCAAACTTAGGTTTTGTGACTGGATAAAATGTAGACCCTTTGTAGAGGATTTTTTTTTTCATTTTTTTAATAAATTCAGCATAAAATGAGTGACACTTGCAAATGTAGCTACCAAGTAATTCAGATGTACATATATAATTAGTTTGTGTGTCATACTGTCATAAATATGTTTGTGATAGGAAATCTTGCTCTTTGCTTACATCTTCCTATGATGTGTTAATTTGAAATACATTCTTTAAAGACTTTCCCTCTGCTTCTTTTTGTTTGGTTGCTTATTTTGGACTTCTTTAGTAGCTCTGGCTTAAATAATAGCACAAGATTCCGAGTGACCCAGAAAGGTCTTTATATGCAGTGTGCTGGTCATTGAGAAGTTTGAAATGCCAGAAGTCAGAGTACAACATGTTTGGTTTCCTTTCCTACCCCAGAAGCTGTGGCCCTAAGGGATGGCCCAGGGAGGAGATGGAGAGTTCTCACTGCTGCTTCCACATGTCAAAAGATTTTGTTTTGCTTTTTGCATGGGAGCAGTAGTAGTAAGAAATAATACTGGAGAGCTTTCCTACCTACCCACAGTGGTGAGGTGGAAGCTGGTGCAGTGTTGTGTCAGGCTGCAGCTCACAAGAGTGGCAGGGGGAAAGGGGAAGAATTCAGACAGACTGGTTGAATCCAAAGAAGGAGGATTTTTTTTGCAATTTAGGTGTAATGTTTAAGTCGTATCTAGTAAAGAAGAGAGGGTGGAACTTGAAATCAAGGAGTTAACACTGATTTACCAAAACTTAAATCTGACTAATGAGTAAAATAACAAAGAGCTGGATCCTCTAGAAGGAGGATGAGAGGAGATGATGATTAAAAGTTGAACATTGGGGAGCTTCAACTCCTGACGTGGCAGAGTGAGCACAGCAGCAGCTCTGGGTTAGCAGAGGCTCCAACGGGAAACATGGGCATTGGTGTTTCTTCTCACACATTTCTCCACCACTTCCAACCTGTGCTGTTTTCCTCCTGTTCTTTCTTCCTCTGGTAGGTTTTATGGGATCTTGAGAGCAGCTGCCTTGGATGTATGGTTGTAACAAAGGCCACCAGCTCTTCAGTTTGAGCAGGGCCAGTGATGGAGGGTGGAGGGGCAAGGCTGCAGCCTGGAACTCTGTCCCAAACCATTGTCACAGTCAGCCTGCCAGCTCTCATCAGTCTGTGGCTACTCAGGCTTCCTTACATCGTGATAACAGCAGCTAAAACTCTATTTCCTCACTTCTTTGTAGCTTCCTCCCAGCTGTGTGTCTTTCCATCCATTTAAAACAAAGGGAATTTAGCCACCGTGCAGAGAGCCCCGCTTGAAATCCAGCAGCAGAGCGAGTCCTCTCCTTTAGCATGGAAAAGGCTCTTCAGACAAGCCTGGCTGTCAATGCCAGGCATATGCAGGAACAGCATTTTCAGTTCCTTTTGCATCAAGCTTCTGTACAGAAATCTCATTCCTGGAGACTGTCTTTAATTCTGGGGTCTTACATTTGAAACAAAACTGGTTTTAAATCCCTTCCATTTGCTCAGTGGTTTCAAAGCCCAGAACATACACTCGCTATGCGCTGAGAAGTAGAAAAGAGAAATGGAAACCCTTAGAAATACCTAGAGTGATTCAATATTATTCTGTGTTTCTCTTGCATTTATTTTAAACCTATACTTATTTTCCTTTGCTCCCACAAATACCATCTGTGCATCTGGGCGGGGTACGTGCTCAATCTGGGAAATGTGCCTTACCAGATTCCGTCAGATGCCGGCTGCCAGCTCCACATAAACTGTGTTGGAGGGGTCCCTGTCACACAGCTCTTGCATTTCTCTGGTCCCTGCCCTGTAGAGGTGCACTGTGCCTGTTGTACAGCTGTAACTTTTGAAAGGTTAGCATAATTCAGGAGAGCTAGCAAAGAAGAAAGAGTGCGTTAGTTGAATTTATTACTCAGCTAAGCTGGATTTTCACCTTTTAAAACATGCACGTGGATTTCAGGCGGCTGGTATCGGGTTCTCTTGCAAAATCATTAAATGAAGTAACCTGTAAGTGATGAAACAACCTACTGTTATCAGCAGGTGTGCTCCCTTTGACCTGGTGAAAGAGCAGAAAGGGCTGCTCCATGGGAGTCGTGTAAAAAGAGGTCAAACCAGCAGCTTCTGTGCTTAATTTCTGCTTATTATGCCCATTATTCCCACCACCAGTCTTGGGCAACTGGAGAAACCACAGGGTTTCTTCTCTGTGCTCATGATTCCTGGCATTTTGTGTTCTCCTCCCAGGTACTCTGTGTGTCTTTGAAGTGGCTCTCATGGAGCACCTCAAAATGCCAGCTGACATAACCTGGTGGGCTGGCTTCATCTCTGAGAGAATTTCATGGCCTGCTTTGTTTTCAGGAGTGTAAATCTGAGCAATTCCTCGGTGTGGTTTTTGTTTGTTTGGTAACTGCTCCCAGGCCTTTGGGCAAAATGACTTTATGCTGGTTTTCCTGGCTACAGACACAGGCACTGAAGGCACTGAATTTTTGGGAGAGATGCTGACTGGTGAAGAGCTCTGAGCTAGGACTTGCCGTTCGATCATGACTTTTTGTCCTGTCGCAATGAAGAAAGCGTTTAAAACTCTAAATGACACCTTAAACATTTCCTGGAATTTTCAGAACCAAGTGTGTGTCTGAGCTTCACCGCCTTCGAGGTATTTATTTCAAGAAGCTGGGTCAATGTTTCTGTAAGTGATGGAATTGCTTGTCATCAAAACACAGAAGAAGAAAAGCCTGGGCTCTTAACTCAAACCACTTTGGGGTTTTGAAAAATTCTATTTACCTGAAGCCGATTATTGCTTAGCTGTGTGTATTCCTAGTTATTCACAGAAACAAATTCAATCTGTTTTTTTCATGGAAAATGCTTGTAATGTATGTCTTTTCTAAGAGCAAAAAATAAAAAGCAGAACTTTTAGAATACTGTTTTTAAAGTGGTGTCTGTCATTATTCAAGCTAATGGAGTTTTCATTTCAAGGTAGGAGATTAAGAAGAACTTTTCTCTTTTCCAAATGTTGTCCTGCCAACTGAGATGGCCCCAAGTGCTCTCTGACAGGTTGTATTGACATGCCTTAAAATACTCTCATGATTAAACATCTCTGGCTGTTGGACACTTAGAAATCGAATACCTCTTGGTGATTCACTTTAAGTGATATTCAGGCTTCCAAATCTTGATTAGTAACTCCCGTTCATAAATTCTGAAGGCTAAAATAGATCATTAGCTCCTTCAGCCTGACCTCTAGTGGAAAAGAAGCCATGGAATGGCTGCCCTTCTGCTGAGGTTAGTTCAGTCACAGCATGACTTCCAGAAAGGTGTGATCCTCATTCAGGGACTTTGGAAAACAGGCACTGATTCACTCTTTTCCGTGACATTGGTTCTCTCTGGTGTATATGTACGCTAAACTCAGGCTTCAAACACACCATGGTTTGTTTTTGTTGGCTTGCTTTGTTGTTTTTGTGTTTGATTTTTTTTTTAATTGAGGCACTCCTTATTACATTATTGTGGTGCAAGGTGAAATATGAAATATTTTAATCAAGAGTTTTCCTCCCACAAAGCACTCTGCTCCAATTTAGCAGTGACCATAAGATCTCCACAACTGAACGCTTTTTACACCTGGTTCTTTGCTGGTAGGCCCTGGTGTGCATCACCAGTGACAGCATCATTCTTTTATTTTTTGTTCTCATATGTGGGAGAACTTGGAGAGAGCTTAAGAAGAGGAAGTTCCAAGGAACCTGTCTTTTTACTACAAAAAAAAAAAAAAGACTAAAAGAAGACTGTTTGTCTCATGGGTACTGCTTGTCCAGTGAGGGGAAATAAATTCAGAAGGTAGTGTCAGTCCTGTAGAAAAAATGAGAAAAAACAAAAGAGAACTGAAAGGAAGGAAATGATAACTTGGAACAGCATCAAGGAGCAAAATGGATGAAGACTGGTAGATGAAGTGTGGCAAGAGAGGCAGGAATCTTTCTGCTTTGTAAAATTGCTTTACTATCTCTTTAAAACATGTTCATTTTTAAGAATGTTTTTCCTTGTGTATCCAGTCATTTAATATCTGCAAAGAGGATTATAAATACCTCCAACCAGGCTGGAGAAGACCCATGGGCTGTGCAGCTAATTCTGTTTAATCAGTTGCCTTAGGGCACCGGTGGCACACAGACCACTGCAGTGGGAGATGGCACTTGCCACTGTGTGACCATAAAACTGCCCCCAAAATGACATCACACCTGCAACAGGGGAACAATTCCTTTTTCATTACAATGCTTTCGTAGAAACCAGAAAGGGCCTTCAGAAGGCTGAGTTTGGGAGCTGGGCTGAAAGGTGTTGGCTCTGGAGGTTGGCAGGTAGCCCTGGTTTTTCAGCCTGTGATGTTTTGACTTCTGAAACTCCGTTCTCACGGAACTCTCTGTAAACAAAACGAGATTTTTTGCTAACTCTATCTTGTTTTCTTTGGAGGTGGAGACTGTTTGATGTCTCTCTGTGTTGGTCAATGTGATTGAATTGGTGTTACTTCTAACACCAATCAGTTTAGCTCTAGCAACCTAGTATATAAGGAGGTCAAATTTTTAATAAATTCAATTTTCAGCCTTCTGACAAATTCTAGAATCGTGTGGTCTGATTTTGTGTCCTAGAGTGACTGTTGGCCCACACTTCTTGGAAGAATTTCTGAGTTTCATCTCTTTAACCCTCACTGTAGGAGCTGTAGGGATTAGTGCATGTGGAATTGCCACAGAAGTGCTCAGGGTAGGTTTAAAATTCCTAATCTCTAAGAATCTAAGAGACCTAAATAATTACTGTAAAGGTAGGACTTAATCTGCTTCCTCTTCTGATAGAAAGTGACACTAAAACCTCAATTTTCCTTAAAGAGCCTGCACTACTGCCTCATTTATTTACTACTGGCAACTATACAGTGGAAAGTTGTTTACTATGTGATTTTCACATCAAACCAGGTGTGGTTCATCTCACAGGCTGCATTTCTCAGAGAGTAGGGCTGGCAGCTCTCATACTCTTCATGTGAGAGTTCCTTCTGTACCCTTGAAGGGGCGTTTTCACAAGAATCAGTTTGTTGTGAATACTCTGGTACTAAAGTTAGTTGGGACCATGTAGCTCATGAGCTTTGGTTCCATCTCTAGCAATTTGGAGTTTGCTGTTGATCTGTTCTTGTCCTCAGCTGGGAGAGGGTTCCAGTGCTGCTGCTGTGCCTCGTTAGCTGACAGATGGTTTATTCCACTAATTTTGCGTGGTGGTTATAATGACATATTCACTGCTAATATAAGTGATAAACACTAAATTTTATCATTTTCTCGTTGTGCGAGCGTTCAGAAGTTTTGTCAGATTGAAATTTATTTCAATGCTTGGCCGTTGGGTAGAGTATGATGTACCTACTTTCAAGGTAAATGAAATTATTTCTGCAGGTCCTCTTGGTTTTGCTGGGGATTATTTTGCAAGCAAAAGCCAGGGTACAGTTTCCTTATTTGAATCTGGGGTTCAGCAGCAGCATTGTTTATTTGTGGCACTTCCATTGAGATTCAGTTCGTTTAGAGGAATCCAACATTCTTCAAGCAAATCAGACTCATAGTTATTCCCACTGTAAGTGGCAATATGTTAGAGAAGAATAAAGTAGCCGGATTTTTCCTTTCTGTTATTTCAGTCTTCCCTTCAACCTTTCCTCGTTCCCGATGAGAAACCAGCAGTTACCTCAGATCCATGGGCATGGCAGTAGGTTTTTCCTCCCTCTCCTCATTCTTAATTTTGTGTGTGGTACCACTAGATGTCCCTCTTTGGCTTTTTTTATTAGATTTCAGGACTGGACCTGTGAAGACTAAAGTAGCTGTGCCCTGAATCTCTGGCAGATTAAGTTGTAAGGGGAAAATATTTTGCTAGACTTAAAGAAGACATTTATAATAGATATTAAGACAAAAGAGTGTCTCTGTACAGTGAACTTGTGCTAAAAAAAAATTATGGAAAAAGTGACCTTTGTGAAAACAGAATGTGTAACCTGTGGCTGAAACATTAGGATGTTTTGTATTGTTTTGCTTTTCTAAATTAACAAGGCACCAGGTAACTGCAACATCTGAATTCTTCTACCGAGGTTCCTAGAGAATGATGCAATTTTTATTTTAATTGCCTGCTATTGTTTCTGATAGGTAAACACAATTTATGATTTGTATTTAGCAGTAGAGTAAACTGAATGGGACTGAGGCTGTTCAAAAACTTGAAGTGAGTAAAGAAGCAGAAATAAAACTCAGAAGCTGTGTCTGTCTGCCACAATATCCAGCGGAGAGACTCAGGACAAATAGTTTACTTCAAATTACCTCGAGAGTTACAAAATTCGACTTGGGAATTTAAAGGTGCTGTAAAAAATGTTGCTTGTATTTGAAAAAACTGGGATGCCCTATAAAGCAATGTGTGCACAGCAGATTTACTTGTCACACAAAATGCCAGGGAAGTGGTGGGGGGCATCTTTGAGTGATCCACTTGGCACAGAGGTGGAGTACAGTGTCAGCATAATGAATAGGAGGCTGCTTGGTGGATGGAAAATATTTTAAATTGAGTTTTTATTTAATGGATTTGAACTTTTCATGCCCAATTACCTTTTTGCTGAAAGAGAACAATAATAATAATAATAATAATAAAGTGCAAAGGTTCAGTTTCATTCTAGAAATGGGGAAATGTGCTTGGAGAGCTGTCAAAAGGCACAGTCAGATCCCAGGAGCATGGAGCAAGGTAGCTAATGCTCTGGAGTGAATGCCCATCAACTCCTTTTGTGGCTTTATGTGTCCTTGTCAATGGTAATGTGACAGAGTGGGACGAGTCATGCACAGGGACAGATGGCAGCAAAGAGTAGGTTAAGGTCAGAGAAGTAATGTCCTTGCAAGGGGGTTTATATTATTTCTTTGATTTGTCCAGTTAAGTCTTCCTGGTGCATGGATTATGGAGGAATCCACCCTCCAAAACAAGCTAGCAGGATTTAGGGAAACCATTCCAGGATACACATAAATAAATCCATCCCGCATAAACCTTAATCCATCCTATAGCAGGAATGTAAGAAGGAGCGAGTAAAGCAGCAATCCCAGTGAGATTCTGTAGGTCTTTTCCTTCTGAAAGAACAGCCTGTTCTCAGTGAACTTCCATGGTAGGAATATTTAACTCCAGATACATGCACATCACTGAGGAGAAGGTTAGTCCTGATGTGTTCAAGTGCACTAAATAAAAGTGCGTGTTTATGAGTGTGTGTAATGAAAGAGGACACCGTACGCAAATTATCCTGTTCTCATTGCTGTGATATCTGGATACAACGAATTGACTACAGGCCTAATTCAGCAACCAGTGAATTGAGCAGAACTGTTCCCACTGATTTTCACAGGCTTTGTACCCGGACAAATAGTCTCTGTCATGTTCCATTCATTTAACTAAGGATGTGCAGAACACAGCCCGCACTAAAATATTTACTGCCAGCAACGGTGTCCAAAGAAAACACTGCATTTTGTAAAATTTCAGAGAGAAAAAGCTGGATGCCACCTAACTTCAGCTTTACCTCTGCTGTAACCACTCCTAGAAGTGGCTGCTCCATTGTTTACGTATTCTTGATCCCAGCAAGAGCTTTATTGATGCTTGGCCTTTGACTTGGCGTTACTGATGGCTCATATGGTGCAATCCTCAGCAGGGGACGTGAAGAGAGCACCACTTTAAAACAGACCCTGCTGGCCATGTGGTGCTGGTTTTGTTCTGTGCGCTGCTAAAAGGGCCACGGCCAACTTGAAATCTGGTCAATTAAAAACAAACAGGCTAAGGGGGCATGTCCCCAAGTCCCTTCTCCGGTTTCTGTGGGATTGCAGGCAAGAGTATCGTGTTCTCATCATTCTTGTTTGTGGATTTTTTTTTTTTTTCTGTGTGTGTGTGAAAGCAAACAACTTCACTGACATGGAAATGAAAGGGTGGATATGACCAAACCCAAAGCACACAAAGTAAACAATCCACATTTACGTTGTGTATTTCAGAACGTGGGAATAAAAGGTATTTTTCCTTTAACTCTTTCAGTTGCTAAAAATTTTGTCTGAAAATTTGCGCAGAATGAACTCAGCTGTTGGATAGACAAACTGAGCGGATTTTATGGCAACCTCTAAAAACAGTAATTTTAGAAAATGAATAAAGTTTGCTAGATCTGAATAAACATTTATATCAAATTTTTCTTTTTAAAGTCATTAAATTTCTCTGATTTGAGAGATCTAAATATTTCCTTTTGCAAAACATGACATTTTAATATTTTTACAAGGGATGGATTTTGCAACACAACTTGTGGACGGCGCAGAAGACACTAACTACTGAGTCATACCCTGAGAGCCCCATCACATGGCTGAAGTCATTTTTCAACTGCTAATTTAACTCTTCAAAATAGAGGAGAGAGAGAAGTCATGATCAAACTTGAAGTGTTAAAGTGAGACTAAGCAGATGTACCAGAGAGAGAGCTGAGATTCTCGTATTCCCCGAGGTGTGGGCAACACAAAGTCCCCTGCAGCCCTGGCAGAGGCAGCTGATGGAGTGGTTAATGATGCAACGCTTTTTTTAGTAATGTGTCTCATTTGGACACCACAGCACATCCTGTTTGTATTTCATCTCCTTTCCCTGGTATTTTATCTATGTCCACTGCGCTCGCATTTTGACCCAAGGGACTTTTATTTTAATCATTTGCTCTTCCTACCTGAACTTTCTTCTACATACTTAATATTACTTTACTTGGGACTTGAATATATGGAACAGATATTTTTAATTCTCACAGTTAACGCTTGACTGCTTAAAAGATATATTTTTCTACTTTCGGAGAAAGCATTTAAAATCTCCTATATTACGCTTGCTACCTAGAAAAATGTTTAGTGCTGACCAGGAATGCATGCAAAGTGCAACTTGTTTGATTTTTTTTTTTTCCCCTCTGGCAGGACAATAACTGACTTTAGTGAATGAAGAAGTTTTACCCAATGGGGTCTTGAAACTTCTTTGCAGGCACATAGGATCATCTGGCCTACTCATGGAGTTGTTTTATGGGTTTTTTGTTTGTTTGTTTGTTTGTTTGGGGTTTTTTTTGAGGTACCAAACACTGGCAGATATGTTTTATTAGCAGGACCTTGATGCTGTGAGAATCAGGTTGCAGGTAGCTCTGACCAAGAGTAGCAGTTACTTCTGCTCATAAAACCTAAAAGTTTTATAACTGCAGCATCAAAAGACCTGTATTCTATCCCAATTTTATTTTTGACCAAGTCAGGTAACAGCTCTGCACTTTAGTTTCCAGTCTGCAAACTTCTATCAATAAAATAATTAACGCTTAAACAAATGCTAACTCCAGAAACTGCCTGTTTACATGGCTGATTTGTATATCACACACACTCACAAATAAGAATAAATGTTCAGCTGCAAGATAAGAAGAAACATAAAGACAAAGTGCCAAAGAAAATGTAAAGCAGTGTGATACCTTGGACTTGGAATGAGGAAACTTTTTCTGCTTTTGTTGTGTGACACAAGCTGGGCCACTTCTTTCTGCTTTGATTTTGGTTTTGTCACCTTCCTTTTGGGAGTTTGGAGCAAGTGACTGTGTCTTATGAACAGTGAGACTGGTACAGAACCTTCTGTAACAGGATCGTGTTCCTGGTGGAAGCTGCAATTTTAATTTGTTGCTATAGGTGGTACTGTAATATTAATACATAATATAAAAGAATCATACATAATATAAAAGAATAGTACCTAATATTAAAAAAGAAGAGGGAGTAATAAAAAGGTGAGAACAATCAATAAAAGGAATGGCTGCAAATACTGATGGTTCATACTAAGTTCCAGCTGAGTTATTTTTTAAGCTTGAAGGGGACATGGTCAGAGTCATGTGGTGGCTTTTGGCCTGAGTGGTGCATGTCTGTAGAATACTTTGTTCTCAACCCTCTTCCACCAAACCTCCCAGAAAAAACAGTTCACACCCCGATCCTTTCTCCTCACCTGGTGACTCTCTGTGACAAAACCCTGAGAACTTGACAAAAATGTCCCAACATGACCAGGAAATCTTGAGGCAAGACACAAAAGTTGCATAATGCTTTTCAAAATGAAGAAATATCTTGACATATAGGGAGCCAAAAAACATTTGAGTGGTGTCTCATCCATGAGAAAAAATTTCATCTCCGTAATGTTTTCCAGCCTCACCTTGAACAGGGTTCCCTCAGACTTAGCTTTTCTGGACTATGCTGTTTTACTTACAGAGAAGCTTAATAATAACTACTTAGTTTTCTTTCATTTTATGATATCGCTGTTTTCAAGTCTATGCCGTGGTGACAGAGTCCAAAGAGGAACTGAAATACAGCAAGACCTGTGCAAAAATTCCTTCTGAGAGAGTTCTGTAGCTCTCCCACTTCCAGTTACTCTTCCTGATACATGTTCCTCTGGCCAAGAAGTGTGAATGCCGATATCGAGCTCCCCAGCTTTGCCTTGGTTACTAAATTTGGGAATGCAGTGCCACGAATCAGTATTCAAGGCAGCTGGATTTTCTCAAAGCTGCTATTCTGGCAGGATAATGCTTACTGATCTTCTATAGCAGCTCCCGTAATAACACATTCTCAGGGAGCAGTTACTGTACAATGAAGGTGATTCTCCAGGCTGTTGAGGTCAGCATGGGTCTCCTGCCTTGTCCTACAAGCCCAGAGTTTGGAGTTCTCCCGTTCTGAACGGGCTCTGAGATGTGAGGGAGCAGAGCACAAATTGTGTGAGCCAGCTCAGGCTTGAATGTCTCCAAGGGTGGAGCCTTCACGCTTTCATTGGCAACCAAAAGCATTAATTACCAAAGTCTCGTTATCAAAATCAGTTGCAAAAGTTTTTTAAAAAAAATCCCAAGGTCTTTGGGACAGATAATATTCCTAATTATGCAGCATTTCCCTTGCATGCTACCATTGCATTAATGATGGCAATAGCAGAAAGCATCTTTCAGTAGGTGATTGTGCATTTCAGTGTAGACAACATGCTATGGAGAAGGTATTCCACAGTGTAAAGTGTTTACAGTAAAATCTGAGAGGTCTTTCTGTGGCTTGTGTGGTTTTTCAGATATAGTTGTGTTTACTCAGTACCGCCTGTAAAATATATTTTAACCTTCTCCCTCAAAAAATATTTCACTGCATCACTATAATATCCTTGTGAAACAAACATTTGGATTTTTTTAACATCCAAACCCATCATTTCACAAGGCTTTATACGAACGGGAAACATAGTTAAGATTTATTTATTATGTAAAATGGCAGGGATTATTATGTTCATTACTTTTAAATTGCACAATGCTTTTACATTAGGATCAATTTTAGAGCACAGGATTAGCTACTAAACTACTGGCAGTTTTGGTGCCTTATTACCTTCTATTATATTCTGAAGTAATTTTCATTTATTTAATTTAAACTTCTGTCATTCTGCTTTTTCCAACCTTAACGTCTCTGCTTCTAAAAATCCAGTCGGTGTTTTCTATCTCCACTGCTAAAGAAGAGCTGTTATTAAGTGATTCGATGGCTTGTTTAGTCCCTTGACTATTCCAAGGCTCACTTTGCTTAATTTAACTACTGTACTTGCCTGCTCCCTCTCTCCTTCCCCCCGCCCCTTTTTTGTTCTTAATTGTTTTCAGAGTACTCAACTTCCTGTGGGGAATCAGTCAGCATGCCAGACTTCAAAGCACTTGTTACAGTAGACCAATTTGGCAATATGCTAATTTAAACCTATTTTTATATCTTTCTACGTTGTTTCTACGCAAACAAAGACCATTTTGGACATTAGTGAGAGAGGGAGGTCTTGGGAGAATTTTTATCACCTCAGATCTTACTGGGGGGAAAAGGGGAGTGAGTCTTAGCTGTTGGAGATGGAAAATACCTGTAGGGTCTCATTTAATACATCCTTCTCTTAATTACGTGCTCCATTTTATTTGCCTTGCCTAATCCAGTCCTGGTCCTTCACGTGAATCCACATGCACTGGATGTGGATTGGCTTGAAATCAGGGAAACTGGGGTACAGCTCTTGCCATATGGCCCTGAGATGTGGGGCTGAGGGGCCTCAGCTCTGCTGATCATTATGGCTTCACAAAACGAAAGAAAATATCTACAAAATAAAGGAATGCTGAATTAGGTATTTTTGGACCTCCAAAAATTTCCGATAACAGTGAAATATGTTCAGCCTATGAAGTTTTTAAGTGTGCTAGGCAGAAACATTGCACCTCTAATTACATGCACATTTACAGACACTGTACAATTTAGGCTCTCAGGCGCCTGACAGGTGAACTCTAGGAGGTGTGCGCAAAACCAAACTTTCTCTGCCTCCCCCCTGACAGCGGCATAGCAGACAGGGAATGGGGCCTCTGGCCAGTTCATCACACACTGTCTGTGCTGCTCCTTCTTCCTCAGAGGGATGACTCCTCACATTCTGCCCCATCTCCAGCTTGGGTCCCTCTCGTGGGATGCAGTTCTGGTCAGACAGACTGATCCAGCAGGGGTCCTGTGCAGGGTCACACATCCTGCCAGCAAACCTTCTGCAGCTCCCTTCTCCATGGGGTCATAGGTCCTGCCAGGACCCTGCTCCAGCACAGGCTTCCCACAGGGTCACAGCCTCCTTTGGGCGTCCCCCTGCTCCAGCACCCACCATGTTGGTGCATCTCTGCATCCCTGTGGCTTTCCATGGTTTCCACCAAAGGCTGCAAAGGAATCTCTGCTCCAGCACCTCCTGCCTAGCCTTCCTCACTGGCCCTGGTATCTGCAGAGTTGTTGCTCTCATCTATTCTCACTATACTTGCTGTTGTGTGGGTTTTTTCCCTTCTCTGAAATCGGCCAGCCCAGGGGTGCTGCCACTGTCACTGGTGGGCTCGGCCTTGGCCAGTGGTGGGTCTGTCTTGGAGTCATCTGCTGCTGGCACTGCTGGACATGGGGGAAGCTTCTGGCAGCTCCTCAAAAACCACCCCTCTAGCCCCTCAACTACCACAGCTTTGTCATACCAACCCAATACCGGGTGATATGGACATGATCCAAATATGATCTTTTTTTTCTTTTAATTTAACATCATACATCATCTCAGCAGTCAATGAAATCACAGTTCCAGCTTCATCCATACCACTTGTGTGCATCTTGTTTGTTATCTATCCATAAAGATTTGCTCTGGATCCATCATAAAACTGTGATATTTCGGGTAAGTTAATGAGAGCTACCAGGTTTGTGCTTCGTGCTGGTTGCAGGGTAGAGGGTAGAAGACCTGGTATGAAGTATTCTGGGATGATCTTTTCAATGTATCTTAACCGGCAAGACAAGTTCACTTAGGGTCTGAAAAGAACAGCATTTTTATATTATTGGGGGCCAGTGTGTCTTGTAGAACCATGACCTTGAATTTATCATCTGCTTATAGCTGGACAAGTTTAGCTTTTCAGTGGGATTATTTGACAATAGAGAGAGAAATCCTGGCCAGATTCTGTAAGTCTTCAGTGCCATCAGAATCTCATTCAAGGCTGTTATTAGCTTAGTGCTTTGTAATCAATGCCTTTGCAGTTCTTGATTATGGTAATTTCATTAGTGATACTGTTCCAAAATGGCACGGATTGATTTTTGCAAGGAGCGTCTTGTATACAAGGAAAGCACAGGAGTTCCTTCATCCTCATGTTCATTTTTCACCAGCACACCGAGGAATGCATTTTCAAGCTGTGCTCTCCATTTAAGAAGGCACTTCTGTGCTGGAGGACCTCAGCCAGGAACGGAGAGGCCGCTGTGGAGCAGAGGCTGTGCGCTCATCAGGGGCACGGGCAGGTCATGGTGTGAAGAGTTATCAGGAGTCTCTTACCTGGGGCAGAGAATTCTTGTTTGAGAAGCCGGTGAGCATGAACTCCTGGCGGAGTGCTGGCACAAGGACCCTTCCGCGAAGGCTGCAAAGCAGATTCTTGCATCGCTTTCCTTCTGCAGAGGGAGCACTGTGCAAATCCTGAAAAAGCCAATGTGAAGCTACGTCGGGTGATTGTCCAGCTACCAGCTGAAAAACTGTCTTGATCCTGTGGCCTGAGGTCATATTAAATTCTTAGAGGCTTCCATAAACTAAATGCAAGGTCAGGCCCTTTGGAGGATCTGATTTGTTGCTGTCATTAGTAATGCTGCCTTTTTGGGCGGGTGTGGTCTAAAGGTGTTCTTGTTGTTCACAATCTCAGCTGAAAAATGGAAATAAATGAGGGTTAATTACCAAAGAGAATTCTATTTGAGCTTTCCTACTATAAAGAAAAAAAATTAAAAGAGACATGTAACCTGTAATTTCTCTTTTAAAATAAAATTTACCTCCTTAAATTCTTATAATAAATAGTAAAAGTTGGTGGATTTTAAAGTGAAAATTCAATTTGTAAACTATAGGTTGAAATATTTTAAAACAAAGTATATTTTCATTTTCCCAGGCTATTTGAATATTATTTTCTTATAGCCAAAACTTCTGTCTGAATTCTTTCTCTCTGTTAAACTGCTTCAGACTCTCTAAAATGATATTTCTCGGTAGTTATGCCATTTGCATTTGCAATATGTACATTGCTCCAGCACAGTGTTTCTTTAAAAAGTGGTTTCTTATCCATTTAGCCACATCTATAAGGTGGAGTGATGCCTGCATATGCAAAAGATCAAACTATAATAACATCTTTGGAAATGGATGATAGCAGACTCTCAAGTAGCTCTCATTAGTGGAATTATATAGTTATAGCTAAGGAAATTATTATCTGAATACTACAGATGGTTCAATGGCTTCTTAGTGCAGGGACAGAGTGAAAAAAAATTGTAAGCAAAACATGCTGGGAATGACTAAATGGAAAATGAGATTTTTTTTTCTGATTCCTAGCAGAAATGGCTCCAAGTCAAAATGTCACATTCAGATAGCTGCAGACCTTAAGGCTAATGAGATCTGGATCTGTATTTTGTATCTTGCATCCATAGTTTAAAGTGAATTTGAGATCTAAATTTATACATGTGATGGAGTTTAATATCATTTCAGTTTCTGGTTCTGGTTTCAAAGGTCTCTTAAACGGTGATGGCGATGGAACATATATCTCACGTTTTGCCCTAGTCTTTAAAATCAAATGTTATATTCCTTAAGAATGAGAATGCACAGAAGTGTCTATATTGTACGAGTGCAGGAAAGTAAAACAACTTCTTTCACGGTGAAAGTTTAGGTCTTGTCCAGTAGATGTTTGTTGTTATTTATTGAATTTTGCTGTATTGATTTCTGTAACTCTGACTATTTATCTTTCTACTGCAACACACATTTCAGTAAAAACTCTTTGCGGGGCGAAAGGCCAGAGTGAAGTCTTTGCATGGCTTATCTGTAAAGTAGGAAAGGAGAGACTCAGAAGTTGCACCTACAAAAAACAGTGGGGACTCTTTGATGTCTCTCCTAATGTGCTGGGTTTAGATTACTTTGTGAGTACAAAAAGGGTGAAAGGTTTGAGGATACTTTCAACTAACTCTTCGGATCATGATTTGTCCATGGGGTAGTTTTTAATAGAGCAGATGCGAGGGGATGGGCTAGCAGATGCAGTGTCTTGAGGCTGAAATCTGGTCTCTGTCCACAGAAAACTCTCATGACCCAAAGATCTCTGATATTTTTAATATCATACTTCTTCCAAGGGGAAAAAAATAAGAAAAAAAGGCCACAGCATCGGATTTTTTTTCCCCAGATTTTTCAGCCCTCTCAAGTTATTTTCTATAACTAAGAGCACACCATTCCCCCTCTCTCCCTTTTAATTTTTTGTTAATTACGCAGATGACTCCAAGATATCTTAATGCAGAACATGAAGTGCTGCAATGCCATGGGAGCAGGTGCATAAATCAGGGAATTTAGTTGGCACCACTCAGTCCTGTGAAAATGAAGGATGTCTAGAAGAGTTCCTGTTCTATGGCAACGAGTTGGCTGTTCTTTGTTTGCCATCTCCTGCATTACCCCTAAGTTTTTGCTGGAATGAAGAGATTTTTAATGAGAAGGAAACAAAGGCTAAACCATTCAATCCATTTTTAAGGGAATTACTTTTTCAGCTGAGCCTGATCATTCTGGATTGGAGCAAATTTGTCCAGTCAGAAAATGGAAAGTAGTGAGACAATGTTTAAATTTCAGAGAGAGAATTTCAAGACAAATAATAGTTTTCTGAGTTTTGCACAGGTCAAGAGCATTCAGACTCACAGATATTGAGGGTCAGCTCATTCATGCTGTGAGTAATAACATAATTCAGGGTTAAGCCTTACAGGGGAGCCAAATTCTGTCCCTTCACGTTCTTCCACCTGTAGAGGACAATAGAATACAGTGTCAATAGGCTCACATTCTTCTGACATTCTAATTAAACCCCAAGACGTTCTAATAAGCTGCCAATCCTATTGCGTATTTATTTTTTGCAATAATGCCAAGCGTACAAGGTACATCTTTTGCTGTTAGATATCCCCTAAAGGCAAATAATGATGTTTTTACACCATATGACACTGTCCTTGGCTGACTAAGACCTGGCTTAGGGGCACTGTATTTAGTTCTGACCTAGGGCTTTCAACCAATAGGAAGCTGCTTCAAGAATTTTGTTAAGCTGGTGTTACTGCAGGATTCCTGACAAGTGAAAAAGTGCATTGAAGTAAATAAATAAAAAGTTTCATGGAAAATGATCCTGTGTGGGCATGATGCTGACAGGAAGCCTAAAGCTCTCGTCAAAATTTTCTTTACAGAAAATCTGAAATAATTATTAAAATAAGTATATCCCAGATATAGAGCTCCACAGCTTGGATCAGAACTTAGCTTTGGATATTCCACAGGTTTTTCCACTCTGTTCACATAGGGGATTGGTAATTTCTGCTCTTCTTTTCCAAGTAGAGCTGTTATATTTCCACTCTGAATAAATGGATTGAGGATTTGTCAAGGCAATTTTGCAGCTTTCTTTCAAGAAAGTCACAAACTTTTAAAATGTCATATTGCTTTTATGCATTAAAATGTCCTAAAGATCTACCTAGGGAAAGGGTGCATGGTATTTATGACTTTCCTATATATTTTGGCTTCAAATATTTAAATATACTACTTATTGGAAGAAACAGACAGGTGTGGTGTCCGAAGGACTTAAAAAACCAAGGAAAATTTACAGGTTAGGAATCTTATTGTGGTGACAATGAGCCCCAGATAATCATAGGCCAATTCATGAGCAAGTTATACAGGCTGAAAATTCTGCCTTTTAGAACAGAATTTTGGACAACTTGGCCATACAGGAACGTTCCATTACCCACTCCTATCCCATTTGTCACTGTGCTATTCCCCACGTGAGGAGAAATCGGGGAGAGGAGAATTTCTCCTTTCGACATTTCCAGGGCCGCTTCTGGAAAAAGCAGGGCAGCAGTGGCCCGGCTCTCTTCCACAAAGGGATTCGTGTCCCTCTCCCACAGAGGAGCTGTAGAGGACACTGTCACCCTGCTGCCCTGGAAGGGTGTGAGGGAGCCAGGATGAATGTCCCCACGCTGCCAGTGGCGCTGGACTGCGGGGTTTCATTCCCCACTCCATGCAATGCCATCATTTTCTTCTCATTTTCCAGAGTTCTCGGACAGCGGCCGCCATATTCAATAGACAATTTGAATATGGATTGTTCCATAATTGAAGCAAAGCTAGGACACTAATTAATCCCTTTTCTGCAGCTCTGTAATGAGTTGGCTGGCTTACAAATACCACTGACCTCTAATGGATGGAAGCAGAACTGTTCAGTCATTTGTCATGTCTCACAGGGCACAACTCATGCCCAATCTGCTTTAAGTTGAATGGTAAGGGCTCGTGCTTTTGGGTCAGGAGAATCTAATTTCAAGCACAGACGCTGCCAGGAATTTCTGAGCGGTTGTGGCCTCCAGCTCAAGACTGGGGTGTCATTAGTGAGCCCAAACGAGCGAGCAGTTACTCGCAGGAATGAGTTTATGCTTTGCTCCCCACTGTAAGAAAGTTTGCAGTCTGTCCACAGTAACAAATGGGAAGCTGTAGGTGGTGAGAAATTTGTTATACTACATAAACAGAACATTTCAGAGCTATTATGAAAGTTGAGGGTTTTGGTGAGCAGAGCTCTTCATTATGTCTTTGTTCGTTGTGGGCTATCTAGCAGTGATTCATGGAATATTACTGTACATCTGAATTTAGTAGTTGCCCATTACATTATGTTAACATATTTCAGTAAGTGATCAATTCAGATTTTGGTATGCTGCTTCAATTCAGCTTTCATTCCTTGCCTGGTTTGTTTTTGATTTTTGGTCTTTTTGGGTTTTTTTTTTTGGTTTTTTTTGGTTTTTTTTTTGAGGGATGTTGTCCATCTTTGTCTGAGATCATACTGCCCTTTTTGCAGTAAACATTTTAGGATAAAATGCTTAATAAGATTTGCATTTAAAAAAATGAACTAAAAGAACTGGACACCCTCCAGCAAGAAACAAGTAATTATATCATTTGTATTGCAAAACAGGAGCAGCTATAAAACATCAGTGTACTTTTCAAGATTGATATTCTCGAGAAGCATTACTTTACATGCAAAATAACAGGCCGGGCAGAGGGGAGAAGCCCTTTCTTGTGGAAGTAACCCACAGGTTCAAGGCAGAGGCATGGGGTTTCTTCTGGATTCTGCTCAATCAAGAATTATGAGCTTACCATTTCTAGTTTTTTGCCTTATACTTCCATGATATGCTGGTTGGAAAAGCTAGTGAGTGACATTGATGGATTTTGTTCTGATCAGAACAATTTTTTGATAGATTCACTACAGAAAACCACCCAAGTGTTGCATAACACATTCAGCAGCCTTTTGTCTGGGTAGTTTATTTTAGATTTCTTCTCTCCACCCCTGCTGAATTATGAGCCACTGAAAGTTTTGTCTGCATAGCTGTGCAGAAACAGGTATAACTAAAGTGCATTTTTTGATGTTGGTTAATATGGCAAGAAATATTTCATGTAGCATAGATGTTCCTGGCCTTAAGACCTCTTGTTCCAAGTAAAAGTACAGGAGTTGTTCTTCCTGTTTGGATGACTAAACCAGTTTAAATAGTCTTCAGGCTAAGCACTGTCTGTGCTCAACCCCATGTGATGTTTTGTGAATCTCAAGTAGAAATGCTCACCAGTTTTCCGACTGCTTGTGAATAATATGTAATCTCATGAACCAGACTCGTGTGTTTGGCATTTTATTAATGAAAATATTCCCAAATCGGTGCCTGCTAGCTTGTTTAAATATTCCGTGACTTCTACCCTGAATACAGACCACTTGCAAAAGGTTGTTAGGAGAATATTAGTAAATTAATATGTTAATTAAATTGGCATCTGTGTACAGGCTTTATTACTGTTTGCTCTGCATCTTTCTATAGCTTTTTGAGCTTTTATTTTTGTGTGTAGCAAACTTTACGTTAGTGTTGGTCAATCTGTTCTCATATTGGCAGAAGGGGATTTTCATTGATCGTTTTCTCTGTATTTGCCTTTTTTTCCTCCCTCTCTAAACCCTAGTGCTGTAATACAGAAGATTTATTGTCAATGATTTATTAAAATGTAATTCTAAGGTGACTCCTTATCGTGAAAGTAATCTGCAGGCTATCTTTGTTTAAACTTGCAACCCGCTTTGTCAAAGAAAACAGCCTATGAAATTTTCATTATAATAGACAGGTTTTTATAATGAACTGGGAAAAAGCCATTATGACCAAAAAGCAAATTGTTAGGAAACTTATGCGTTGAAACAATACGCTCATTAATTGTAATTTTTTTGGGAGGGTGAACAATTCTGTTTAATGGTTACGTTTTTCAGGCTTATAAATTAATTTGAATTACCCAATATCACTTAATTTTTCCCTAGGAAAGCTTCTGCTTGCCCGAGCAATATTATAACTGCTAATTCAATTACACTGAAATTGTTTAATAGAAAATATAATTGCTTATTCATACAGAATACCCATTAAAGAAGTGCAAAGGCCTATACCCCAGGGTTACTACATATTAGTACTCTGGGAATTCAGAGGGGATTGCTGGGTAGGGAAGGTGCTGACTGATCTTTAATTGTTCATCACCTGCCTCCAAAATAATATGAATGGACCCAAACTAAATGACCACTCATTACAAGTTTCAATTTAGGAGCTTGGCTGAGGTCAGCAGATTGCTTATGCTGATCGCAATGATTTGAAGTTGTGATTACCATAAGCAATTTAAATTTTATTGATCTACCCTTCTGAAAGTTGTAATTGAGCATAGATGTTGGACCCGTAGCTCTCCAAACTAAATTGTGCTCTGAAGCCCTTGCTGGATTACTGCAAGAATCAATAAGCAGTCAGTCACATTAACAATGAAATAGCTCCATTAACATACAGTGCTACTGGTGAAACTTTATTTAGGAGGGGTGTTCATTGTTTTATCAATGAATTTCAGTTGTACAGGGAAAAGTATAGCTTGTGTACGCCTAATGAGCTTGCATAATGATAATCTTATATGCTTTAACTATGAGTCTTTTTATGGGAAAGGAAGATTATTCTTTTCTGTGACAGATTTGCTTTATTATGAACAGAGGAACTATGGAGCTGGAATTACAATTTGTTAACTGCGATGCACTGAAATAACTTGGTGCCAAAGAGTTTTCTACTGTGACATATGTTCACTATTAGTGGGTTTCACACAAAAGGTCATGTCTCAAACGAGAACGCAGACACATAGTGAGTTTGTAATTTATATATATTTGGAACTTCCAAGTGGAGTTTAGTGATCAGCCTCCTAAACAGCCTCCAAGTTTTCTGCACCTCTGTGGCATCGCTGAGGAGATTTGAAGAGTGCCCAGGGTTGTTCCTACACAAGGAAGACAGCAGGAGCAACACAGGAGGGGTGAGAGTGAGATGGATATAGACCTGTCTGGATTCGGTGAAAAAATTGTTTCCTGTGACTCAAAAGTGCCTCAAAGTTTTGAAAAGAGGATATACAAACTGGGCAGTTTGAAGTGTGGCATGGCAGGAAAGACAGAAATATCTTGGACTAAATGTCTCAGGTACCCCTTTTGTGCTTTATCTCTGCTTTTTCTATGTCTACTGTCTTACTTTGTCATGACTTTTAACTGTTCTTGAAGTCTGCTTTGTTGCAGTACCTTGAAGCCCTTGCTGCAGTACAGCCTGTCCTCCTTCCCTCCAAGCTAGGTTTTCAATGAGCAATGAACAATATTTGTTGACTTGTTTGGTATTGTGCTAATTGAGTAGACTTAATTGAGTAAACTTGGTTTTCGGAAAGAGCTGTCTTTGTATTCATCAAAATGATAGAAGAAAATCCATTTCATGTTCATAAATTATTTATATTTATATGTTTTTACTACATGAAGTATTGTTGATTTCATACCGTCCCAGACAGTTATCCTGGCAATTCATTTGTGAAGAAATGGTAGTATACTGGACCTAGTTTAGACACTGGTAAAAAACACCCTTAATCCTTGACTTGAATAGAATGAAGGAATCGAATGAATCCTTGTAGAGCACCAACTATAATTCCAGCACCTCAGTACCACAGAATTTGTCTCATAATCACTACACAGTCAAAATTCCTGGTATATATCTATAAAGATTGTCACAACTATGTTTGGAATTAAGGCTCATTCCTTAAAATTTAGCTTTTGTAGTCCAGGACATATCCTTTGGATCAGTAAGACCAGGCCCCCTGAAGGCTGCAGGCATCCCACAGTGAAGAGCACACACAGCCTTTTAGGAAAATGAATTTTTTTATGATCTGGTTTTTAGCGTAGGATAGTTCAACCAGTTCTTTGTAGCTGCAACAACAGAAACAAATATCCTATGGGTGTAAAAGTGCTTCATGATATTTTTTGCTGCCTTCTCAGGAATTTATTTTCTCTGGGTTTTCTCCCACATCACACCGAGATGATAAAGGGTTTTTTCCCTAGATCTTGGTTTCCCAAGGGTTGAAAGTAATGTGTACCGTGATCCAGTTATCCAGCTCTTGGAATTCCTCTCTCATTCAGCAGTTCTGTTGGCATGGTTTATGTGAGGTCCTTACTGCGGCCCACAATGACTTCATGAAACCCATGCAGAGGATGAATCAAAGAACATGTAAATCCTTTGTCATTCCTTCAGTGGAGGCAGTGTTGTTATCCTGGGGAAATCACGTGGAACAAAAGTATATGCTACTTATATATCATTTCTGTACCAGCTCCTGACACAGAGCAGACACAGAACGATGTGTGATGTGGCATTGATTCACAAAAGGCTAAATCTGAATGGTCACTCTCAAGTATAGCAACATGTTTACAGCTCCAAGATGCCCTAAAAAAAGACATGGCTTGTCTTTATACAGGAAACATCACCAAGAGAAATGTTCAGTGAAGGCTGTCTTGTGGAAATTACAGTACTTCGGATAAGAAATTGTACTAATTAGAAGTGGACTTAAGTATTTTATAAACTGTAAGATCACTTGAAAAATTGATAATCGGATACATACTCAATTTTCAAAAGACATTTTTGAATATGGTGTTCTACTGCAGAAAATATTTATTGCAGAAAATCTGAGAAAAACATGTCTGATCTATATCCTACATAAAATGTCATGCATCAAGAAAATTCCACATGTGTTAAGTGTTATATTGAAAGGATGAAGAGTTCTCTGTCATGATAGTCTGATTATGAGATATTACATATTAAATTACATTAAGGAAAGAAGATTCTCTTTTAATGCTTGAGGTTCTGATCTCTTTATCATTTCTTTTATATTAAAGAGCTCTGTCTTTTCAGGTCACTTCTGATAGGATATCTAACCAACAAAATAAAATAAAATATCCTTTAATTGAGAGCCCTTTACACTAAAAAACAATTAAATTTTGAGTTCCATTTAATTTTAACTTATTTTAAGCACCATCATGAACATCTGCCACCTGGCATAGAAATTGGTTCATATGGCAGGTGGGAAGATGAGATTTATTTAAAATTTCTTTGTCTTTGATACTTTTCCCTGCTGTATTTTCCAGTGGAGTGATTTGAAACTGATGGCATTTAAATAACCATTTATTTCCATAATAGAAGAATGCAGTTAAAAATACATAGAGAAATTGCTGTCATTCCAAGGTAAGAATACAGCAGAAGGTATAATGGAGAAAACCATCTTCGGTCTGGTTTGGCCTCCAGCCATAACATTGGCCAGCACTTTGATCATTCAGGAGAAAATAGAATTCCTTCCACCTCTTTTCTGTGCATATATGTAATGCATAAATTGATTAATTTATTAACCTGGACAAAAAATAATTCTCTTTTCCCTCTGTAGATAGTGCTTAGATCTGTGAGCTCTTTGTATTCAGTTTTTAACTCATCCACAAAATCAAAACGAGCTTTGTGTCCTTCTCTGAAAACACAGTTTACACATGGAACCTCCGTCCCATGAGCTGCAACCCGTGCTGTTCCATATATTCCCTCCCTTACAGACTTGTGTACTTTTTAAATATGACAGGAATTCCAAATCAATTTGGGAAGATTAAGCCTTTCCCTTGATAATTTGCAGCAGTGTTACAAAGTAAGCATAAGAGGTGGGGATAGAAATTAAAGGGAAGACAAATTCTTCTGCTTATTTCTTCCCTGCCTTGGCTCCCTTCATATTATGGTACAACTTTTGTGTGGTATTTTGTGGACAAAGAAAGAAAGAAAGAAGGAAAGGTATTTCCTATGGTCCTTCTCATGAGCCTTTTGACCTCTGTAATGGAATCTCCTCATAGGATCATTTGTTCTTGCAAAATTTGAAACATCTTGAGCAAATGACCTCATCTGAACAGTTTAACCTGCAGTTTTAACTCTATTAGGTCCATATGAGCTCAATGAAGAACTAAGGCCTTACAAAGAGAGCAAAGAAAATTTCAAAAAGCTCCGAGTGCACTATTAACAAGTATAAAATTATGAAACATTGCTTTAAATGCAACAATTGGTTCTTGTGCCAGTAATTTCCCCACTGCTGAGCCTGACTGTAAAGCAGTATTTTATTTCCAATTCATTTTGTTCCCACTTACAATCAAAGTGGTCCTAAAAGTCCTTCCAAGTATTGAGGGGAGGAGGGAGAGTGAAGAGACCAACGAATGCATTGTAATTCTGTGAATTTTGGGTATCTTACTTATCCAATGTTTTAACCAGGTGTTTTTAAACTTCACTCCGTCTGTACTACCATTCAATAAACATTACTGTGATTCTATTCATTTGTTGACCAGGAGTTTCAAGGAAACAACAACACATGGATATATAATAGAAAATAGTTTTGAACAGCAAATCGTAAAGTTGGTGACATGAAAATTTTCAGCAAAGATCTGGTTTCTGAGCTCTCTGACATCTATTTAGAGTGCACATAACATACTCTTTGTGACTAATTCAGAGATCAAAATTTGCCAGAGGTATTGGGAAAATAATTTGGAGCAAGAACTACATCTGAGGAAGAGTAAAATAATGCCTAAATGGAGGATTCACTTTATGTTCAGCTAACACAGTTTGTCCTGTTCTATTCTTTTTGTCCCAAACCTCTGACAAAACCAAAAGTGAATATGTCATTGCCTTATATTATCATTAAAGATTCCTGATTGCTCTTTCTTTTAACTTTATTTTCAACTGCTGAGGGAACTGGGCAGATACACTCATTATGGCATTCAAATCAATTCTCCAGCATCAACCTCAGAAGTTTCAGTAACATCCATTGTCCACGGACCTCATTCCTGGACCATCAGTGTGTGAACCTAGATTTGTTTTGGCCAGCAACCTTAAGCTTGCCATGCTTCATCTCCTCTTTGCTTTCCCTTCAGAGTCAGAATTGAGATGTCCCGCAACTAAAAATCATTTTAAATTGAACCATTGTCAAATTTAACCACTTCCATCAATTTTTTTCGTTCAAATCATTAGTAAATACCAGAGGCAGACTAGGAAAAAGCCAGGTTTCCTACTCATTTGGGAGGAAAGTAAGGTGCAGGCTTTTCTTTGCAGCCTTTTGGACATTCAGGTTTAGTCCTCTCCCCTGCTACTACTATTATTAAGGAGGCTAATCAGTCAAAGGTACATTTTAAAATGTTCAAATTCAGCCACTGTAGTGGTAGCTAAGCTGTTGGATTGATTTTGGAAAATGAATTTGGAAAGAAGCACTTGTGGGGTACATCCCTCTGGCCCATATTTTCAGATGTATTTCCATGTTTGGTTCCTGTTGATCTCAGTTAACCTTTAAGCCTTGGTCACTTGTGTGGTTGTTGGAAGTCTGAAGCTAGATGAGGATTGTTTGTTTATATCATAATAGAACAAAATTATGGATCTAAATAATCAAGAGCACTGATTGTGAATATGGAATGATCATATCATCAGATACACTGAATTTTGCATGGTAGGTTCCCTTTTAATATTCATTCTAGTATAACCCATAATCCTCTTTTTTTTTTTTTTTTGACTCATCCATGATCATGTATATTCTTGAACTATATTATATGCCTCAGCATTTAAAAAAATTATGTAATCAGAGGTCAGAGGGGTTTTTTTCTTGTTATTAGAAGTATTTGAAAACTTTTATTTTTTAAATTTAAGACTAACCTTTTCTTTTTGTACCTGCAGTGATTTAAATGTTATTAGGATAAATATTTCTGAGACAGAAACATCCATTTTCTTTATTTTTTTTCCAAACCAGGTAGAAGTTTGTGATCCTGCTGCAGTATTTTTTATTATAATACTAATAGTGTCTGTTTTATACATGGCAAAACAATCTTGTGCCTGTATAAAAATAACTGTGAATAACCTTATGCTAAAGCACTTGATCATTTGTTAGATAAATAAGAGCATATGAGATATTAGATCATTAGTACATATACATCAAAATCTGAATTTGAAAGTCTGAGCCTGTTCAAAAAAACCCCAATAAACTAACACTTTCAGATGGTGTAAATTGTTATAGGTGCTTTTATTTCCAAGTAACTTCCCTGTGTGGCTCAAGAGTCACATTTTGGTGCTTTTTGCTCAGTAGCAGGCTGGGAGCCCTGCGAGAGGCTTTGTGAGGTGCTGTGAGAATGATCCCACTGGAAATCCAGGTAGACAGAACAAATCCTTTTCCTGCTGCAGACCAAGGACAACTTTCAGGCCCAAAAGCACAACCAAGGCTGGGCTGGAGGGAGGAACAAGAAGGGTGGGACCTCACAGCCTGCAGCTGGAATTAGACAATTAAACCCCAATATGCAAAGGGACCAAAAATTATAAAAATGTAAGATTTTGTGACCACTTATCCATTTTGTGACCATTTTGGGTCCATCTTGGGTGTAGCCCTGGTCAGGCCCTGTCCTGCCCAAGGTGTACCCTAAAGGCCTTTCAATAAATCCCTGCTTTATTCTCCTGCTCTGTCCAGTCTCTGTTCCAGGCCAGCCTTCCCAAGGCATCAGTGCCTCCATCCCCAGGGCTGCACCACCTGGTTCACCCCACGGCCCCTCCGGCATCCCCGGGTTTGTGTCTCAGCCTTCCCCCCCAAATTTAACAAGCCACAAGGGGCTGCATGTTCTGGAGGTGAAATCGGCACTGCTAGTGGGGTCCTTGTGTTGTTCCCTCCTGTTTTACTCACTCCAGGGTACTCTGGGGTAGACCTCAGGGCTGGGAGAAAGATGGAAAATAAACGAGCCAAGAGAAGGCTGGAGAGCAGCTGACTGGAGAGGATATGACAACGTCTAAAAGAAAGACAAAGAGGATGATGAAGTAGAATGAAAATAAATTTTCTTCCCTAGTGCAGATCATATCTTAGTAGAGATATTAGTTCTGATTTTCCACTGACTTGAAGGGGTATAACTGGTGTACACGCTGTGACGGATTTTGCATGGAATTGTGATAATTTCTGCCCTTTGACGATATGGAACATAATTTTGGGGCCCATGAAATAGGCCTAATAACCTATTTGCTGTCCTTTTGTATAACAGTAGTCCTTTGAAGAGTAAACTCCGTGCCTCTTGTCCTAACTGCTTTTAAAACCTTATTCTGAGGAAACTCTTCAACAGCTTTTCAAACAGCTGGAACTAACCAAAAAAAGGGTAAATGCTTTAGTCAAGTTTAGTCAAGTCACTCTGAAACACTGCTTTGGCAATGGCTTCGAGAACATTACAGTTCTGGAATTATTACAACCACAAAACTCCTCTTTTATGGGTCTGTTAATTTGCCTACACACAAGACTAGGCCTCTATGACACATTTTTACCAATCAACTTAGATTATTTTCCACTTTACACTTCGAAGTCCTAAAATAAGTATTTTAGGTATTTTAGGTATTTTGTACCCGTCTCTTTCATTTGCTGAGCAGTTGTTCTCTTTTTCTTATATATATATATAAATACTTATTCACAACATTATTTCAGATAGTGAGATACACAGTTTGTGTTGGAGCAACTTCTAGTAAGTCAGAAATCTGAAATATAACTGGATGCCTTACATAATTAGATAGTTGTAAATGAATGCTATTTCCTCATTTTGGTATTGCAACAACTTGACAGCCTGGAGAATAAGAAAATAAGTCTGGAAAGCTAAGGTTTTAAATAACAAGCAAAGCTGAGAATTTACTCAATGGGAAGTTTCTAAATCAAAATTAAGGTTTTTCTCGTAGGAACTGAGGAGAAGGAAACAAGATCTTCCTTTAGGTATTAAAGAAATTGTTTTTGTTAAGGAATTTTCTGAGAAATTGATATTATTACTTCTTTTCAACTGCCCTCTAAAATACTCATTTTTATGAAGAGGTACCTCTCCTCAATTTGTCTTCTGTGATGCTTAACTAGCTTTGTGTTTTTCCTTGTGTCTTGTGAAACAGAACAAATTTAGCTCCTCTCCCTTCCAACTGCAGCCTTGAGGACCACACCACCCATGGAAGGCCTGCTAAAGCACTTCCTTATGAAAGCAGATGGTGTCAATTGTCCCTGTAAGACAAAAGATTAAAAGAAAATGTCTGTCTGAGTTAGATTACATTCCAGAGATCTGACCCAAGTGAGCACGGGCGGCCCCTGCACCAGGGCTGGCAGAATGACCGTGATCCAAAATCACATTGTGCCGCAGTAACAGGATTCTCCAAGAGACACCTTTTGAAATGGAGCCTTGTGTTGGACCAGATGGTGGGCCTGGATTTCCATTGTTCCTCTTGGCTCTCCAGTGGTATGCAGATTTCTGTACTGCTTTATATTTTCTCACAGCGTTGCCTAGTATTTACATTCAGTTAACTCCGATGCAGAAAATTAAAAAGCCGAGCATAAAGAACACTTGTTTGTCTCTGAAGTGTGTGTGTGAACATTAAGTGTGATATTAAAGGTGTACTAAATAGGTTTTAACATTGTTTACGTTTTTCTTTTTTTCTTTCTCTCTTTTTATTTTTCTTTCCCTCTTTTTTTTTCCCTTTCTTCTTTTCTTTACATTTTACATGAAAGCTGGCACGATTGGGATAAGTGTGAAATGAACATAAGTATGATAAATGATAAAGTGCTCCTGGGAGTAAATATACCACTCAGAAAGAGCATTGCTAATCAAGCAGCGCAGCCAGCTAATGCTGTCTAAGAGCAAGCACCTCAAAAAGTTTCTAAATTTGAACCATTGAAGGCTGGCATTTAGCTTGAGTAGCTTCTGCTTTAAGATGAAACTGCTGCACCAAGGGAATCACAGTAGCAAAATGAAACCTCGGAAGAGGCAGTGGACTGAAGTCTTAAATGACCAGCAAGATTAAAGGGGAAAAAAAAGAGAACTAAAAATGGAATTTGCTGCTTGGTACATACCGACTGAGAGTTTGGGAAGTACATGGAATTAGGGAGGGGCAAGGATAAATTCCATCCAGCTTAGATTTGTGAAAGAGGTGCAACCCTTGCTGTCCACTAAGCTGACTGAGGAGCAGCTTTGTCGCAGCTGTGTCCTCGGAGGCCATTTGTGGCTGCCTGGGTGAAGTTTGGTAGCCCAGGTGCCTGAAGGACTTTGCCCTGGCACACGAAGGCAGGAGGCTTGCATTCATTTTTGAGAGAGCAGCATATGTTCTGCTCATGAAATTTCATCTGCCGCCCACTCTTCAGGAGTGTAGCACTGCCCACACTTCTTGCTTGGATGACTTGGAAAGTATATTTTTATTTCCAACTGTTACTCAAAATTAGAACTATCTAAGCTATGATGGGTCAGGGAAATCATGCAGGAGGGTTCCTCTGTCTTTTAAAGGAGCACGAAAAGGACTCCTTCTGCATGAGAAAACTATGCATAACTTCATAACGTGTTTTGAGTCACCATTAGGGAGTGATTTGGCAGTATTTATCTAAAAAACATTGCACTTATTGTATGTGTTTCTCAATGTTTACAAAATTGCACGTAAGAAGTTGCGAAAGTAACTGTGAACCCATCTAACTCTTTCGGGAAATGTCTGAATTTTTACTTGGTATTTATTCAACTTCACTGAATCCTGTGAATCAGCTGTTTCCTGACTCCAGGAACGACAGGACTTCCTCCTGGTGTCCTGCCTGATCCTACTGTGTGGCATGGAAGGAAAGAGGAGAGCAGGCAGTAACCAAGATGTGATGCACTGGGTCCAAACGATGCAGTTTCCCATTTTAATCTCTATTTCCTTTTAGGGGAAGTGCTTGTTTATTATTGTATTTTGTAGCCTCCCCTAAGGACATCCTAGTGGTCATCTGTAGTGTTTAGCCCTCTTCTTTCCCTCTCCTTGGGCCTGCCTTCCTTGAGAGCTTGTCCTTACCTGCATGGATGAGGCAGCTTTAAAGCCTCTTTCCACATTTCTGAGGCAAAAAAAGACTAGTCAGAAGCTTTTGTAAGAGTGATAGACCAGTTTTTGCTTTGAAAAGTAATGAAGTTCAGTTCCCTTAGAATCAGGTTCAAAAAAGGAATTTATATTAGGAATTAGATGGTTTTGTAATAGTGTTACTGGTTATATCGTGGACACTGAAAAGTAGAGAAAAAATTAGAGACACTGCAATAATAAAGCATAGTTAACTTTTTTTACTTATCCTTATGAGCAATACAAGTGGTGTGGGGTTTTTTTTTATTATTTCAATATTAATTTTTGCAGTTTTTCTTAAAGGAGGCAAAACTAAACTGCTGCAGTAGATGAGCTGCTGATCTGGGCACACTTGCCCCAAACACTTTTCCTTCTGAAGAGGACTCCCGTCATTAAAAAAAAAAACTCCTAAAATATTTTCTATTAGCATGACGATATTTCAAGCTGGAGCACTGACATTTCCCAACGCTGCCCCTTTACTTAAGTTGCTGCATGTCCAATTACTTCACACAGCATAGGCTGTTAGCGAGCGGGCCCGAGATCTGGCAGCCTGTAACTCTGTATTAGCTTAGTTTGTGTTACAGCCAATTGCTGCCTGACCTCTCCACACTGCGCAGGAAACGCAGTGCCATCTGTATATCTCTTAGTCACATTAAATTATGTCATTTATATCCCTCTGGAATGCGGGGTTTACTTCGTGCTTTGCGGCGAAGGGTTAGCGGGAGCGACGGGATGAAAGCGGGAGCGCAGAGGTGAAAAGTCTGTGGGGCCTGCTCCTCTCCAGCTCGCTTTGACTCTGCCAGGTGTTGAAATCAGGGAGGAAGGGGAGGCTGTTTAAATCTTCAGAGGTGTTAGCGTGCGTGGGGGTTTTACAGGTCTTAAACACCCACTGGTGTCAGGCCAGGCTTCCACGTGTTTTGGTGGTGTGCAGGACCAAGGCCTTGCTCTTGCTGCGTTACACCCTCAGAGATAGGAGCAGGAGGAGAGGAGGGGTGAAAAGCACATTGCCGCTCGAAAATCGATGTGAAATTCATAAAATGTGCGAGGCGTTGAGCAAGGAATTTTGTACTTTAAAAAGCAGCTTCAAGTTAAAGCTACCTGGTAAGCGAGTCTTGATACAGGAGTCCCGAAGTATCTCCACAGCTGTGTCATGCTCACACTCTGCGAGTACAGTCCTGGAGATCTTTGGCTAAAAGAAGATGAAAGTAGCCAGGATTTCTCCCCAGAAGTCCTGTTCCAACTCCCGTGGAAGTAGATAGAAAAAACTGCTACAGGTTTGAGTGGAACCTGGTCCTACATGTAATTTTTTCTGTCTTTAATTTCCACAACTAAATTTCTCTCAAAATATACACCCGTGGAGCCACCGTCAACTGTTCAAATAAAGTAGCACTCTGCCCAGAATATGAGTTCCATTCCACATGGAATAGCTTCCAGAAGAAACCACTCTTTTACTGTAGTTTTGTGTAAAATGGAAAGGCAATAAGACTGTCAATTACTTGGTGGAGCTCATGCAGGCTGAAACAGGATCCAGCTGCTCTTTGGACATTTATTGCTTCAGTCCTTTCCTGTTAAATGTCCACTGTCATTTTGGTTTTATGTGAAACCCTTGGTTCAAAAATATGATCGCAGGCAAGAAGGACTCTTAAAACAAACTAAAAAAAGACTTTCCATGTGCCAGCTGATAATAAA
This sequence comes from Donacobius atricapilla, assembly GCA_013397315.1. Taxonomy (NCBI): domain Eukaryota; kingdom Metazoa; phylum Chordata; class Aves; order Passeriformes; family Mimidae; genus Donacobius; species Donacobius atricapilla. Next base: position 253,959 of record WBMY01018124.1, on the reverse strand, counting down.
GCTAGACTGTGGCTGGCTTGATAGGCTTAAAGAAATTTTAAATGCTAATTTATGTCCAAAATATTTATAAGTGGTGAAAATTTATATGAATCTTTGACATAACTCATCCTATATTTTGTTTTATAAACATTCAGGAACTGCTCACGAGGAAACAGGATGTGCACTGTCTGAAGAGCTTTCTGCTCTTTCCATAAAAGGATCTGCTACATGCATGCTATACAGAGCTGTTGTATATCACTTTAGTCTTAAAAAAGATGTGTATACATAAAAAGGCCAAGGATGAAATCCTTGAATTGAATAGGAAATCTCTTATTGATTTAATTGGAACAAAGATTTCACCTCGAATCCTCAAATGCTGAGAGCTAGTCTAACTTTATTGAAGATGATGAACAAAGCTGAAGGATGCTCTAGTTGGATTATAGCTGAGGATCTGGTCCTCAGAATGCATCTTTTTCTTAAAGTAAGAAAGCAGTCAAGAGGAAATATCTCAGAAGACAAGTAAGTGATTCAAATTTAGTTTGCAGGTTTGAGCCTGGGCTAAAGAACAGAGCAGAGCCTGTGCTGCAGTCCCCTGCTAGACATTTGTACAGGAGTGATTGTCATTTTAAGTGAATAAAATAAGGTAAACTTGTGTTCACGTCAGATTTATATCCTCATTTGCAACACATTAACAAATAAAGTGAAAATGTATTTACACACATTATTTAAGCTGATCCGAAATCCTGATGTATGAACCCACAGATTTATGAATTATACTTGTAAATGAATGTAAATTGCTTGGTCAGAGTGTTCATGCCTTGCAATCATAGAAATTAGATACAGAAAGGACTGATTCATTTACCTAGTTCATCTCTCTGCCAGTGAAGAATTATTCCTATTCATTATAATCCTTTCTAGTCTGAGATCCAGTGTAATTTTGAAAGACTGAACTAGGCTTTTTTTTATTTCCTTACCAGATGTAGATTTTATTCTTGTTATGTCATGATAATTTCAACTGAGAGAGGTGACAAAGGTCTCCAAAGCACCTATACAGTTCAAAACCAGGAAAGAGCAGTGCAATTAGCGCATAAAAATACAAAGTTAATATGTGAGCTACATAGCTAGAATACTTCTTTTTGTCCATGGCTGCAGTTCCTCAGTGATGGGAACATTTTTACCACTACTTTCAAAAATTGGATTATTTCCATTTCAGAACTTGAGAAGCGAAGAGTTTAACAAGCAGGTGCTTAAGTAAAGCAAAACCTGTAGTAACATTATTGTCTTGACTGAGGCCCTCTACACTTGAGGCATATTTAGCTAAGTTTTATCTCCCTCTCATTTGCACAGATTCCATTTCCCAAGTCTGGATTTAACTCTGGAGGATGTACAGAGGGATCTGATACCCATCTCTGTTTGGCGGCTGAATCTCGGCCACTGAGCCCGCTGACCCCACGGCGTCGTGCACTGGTGGAGTCTACCTGAGAGCCGTGTTGTCTTGGTTTGAAAGACAGGTATCTGCTAGGGAGGACAAGACCTCCCTTTGGAATGGAGAATTCAAACNTATCAGGTATCACCTTTTTCCCATCCCCCGGAGAGAAAAACTCCCTGAGACCAAAGAAGGGTGTAGCCCCCGTGCTACACCTTCCTAGCCGTTCGTATTGTTTAGGTTAAGCACCCATAAGTACCCAGCCATTAGTCTCCTGGCGACTTTTGTGGGAAAAAATTCTATAGAAAAAAAAAAACAAAAAACAAAACCAAATCTAACCCCCAACACGTGTGCAGCTGAGTTTGCAGGTGAGCGAGCAGGGTGTGAGGCAGACAGCTCCTGCAGTTGTTTCTGGCCCTGCCTGAGAGGAGGTTTTGCTCTCATCTGTTTCTGCACCACGGGAAGTTGTGCCTGTTACGATGAGTTACGATCGGGATATCGTGGGCCTACGGCGAACTTATCCAGAACACAAAAGGTAAATGAAGCAGTAACTGGGAAACTGGAGCTGGTTTTTCAGATATCAAACCATGCCTGACGAGGAGGTTTGTACCCACGTGGCAGCCTTCCATCAGTTTATAAAATGGTCCAGTTTAAATCCCCGAACTGAAAAGAATGATAAAAGATCTTGGGATAAAGAGGCAAGGCTGGATCAGGAGATCCAGGAGCTCCTCCTGGATCTGGTGCAGCTTGTTTGGATCTGATTGGTGTTTCCAGAAGTATCCACTGGAGTTCACAGTGGCCTGTCAGGGGGACTATTTGCCAGATTTTTCAGAAACTGTGGATGTTCATTCTTCCTATTAATTTGCTGGATTTTTTTTTTTTTTTTAATCTAATGGTCTTCTGAAGTTCTAGATCTTTTGATATGGTTTAGAAGTGGAGCTCCCAAATAATAAATGTGACTCTAAAAATGATGTCCTTAATCTTTACCTCTTGCATTCTCATCTCCAAATACATATAATATTTTCCTTCAAGGAATGTGATCACATAATTCAAGATGGTAAATTGTGTTGAGGATGGAGAGAGAAAAATACTACCTCTTTATTCTCCTCTGGTTTTTTTATTTTTTTCTTTTTCATTTTTCTTCTGTATATGTTAATATATTGTTTGCTTTTGAAGTGCTTTTGGCTCTCTGGCTTGGGACTATTCATCTTCTGAGAATTAAGTGATTTAGTAGAACAAGATGATCTTAGTAATGCACACGATTCTTTGATAGAAGGCTACTCTACTTTCTTCACCGATGCATCATCACTCATTAAAATGCTTCGTATCTGATTCACTTTTCATTTCAAGTGGCACAAATAGGGAATAATGCCAGTGAAGTCTGTGGTGTAACTGAAGTGAAGTCTGTGGTGTAAGTGAGGATATTCAGGCTTTCTGTGTGTTTAGCCTTCCTCTGACGTGCAAATTGACTACCTTTTTACAACTGAAGCCATTTAGGAGCAAATTTCCAAGGTGTGATCATTTGGCACGTAATTCATGTGTGCCATTTTGAAAATGCCAGTGCTCCTTTCAACGGGTATGAAGGAAAAATGGTTACTTCTGTAATGTTGCTTAAAAGGCTTCTTGTTTATCAAAACCTCGCTGTGTCACGGAGGTAGCGTTCATGCTTACTGCAGAAAAAAGCACTTGTCTTTGTGGCTGATGTATGGAACAACTCTTGAATAATGGAAACTTATTTTGTACATGTAAGAAGGATATATAATCCTCCCCCAGCCCCTCGGAAAAACTAGAAAATTTGGCTTTGCTATTTCTGAATTTAATCTTAATCTTCAGAGCACTAAAACTCTCCAGTGGGGCTAGTGGTTGAACTGAGCTACTGAATATTGCCTGCAGAAATTTATTGCAAGATTGAATAATACAGTATTTTCTCCATACTGCTTTAACCTGTTGTGTACCATTAAGACAGAAATTTGGAGTTGGAGAATGGGAGTTGTCACATTCTTCCTGCACATAGCATTTTCATTTTGGGTGCAACAAAATAATATGTGATCATAATTCTCCACTCCCTTTTGTATTTTCCCTTCTTTGGAAAGAAAATATAATTCCCGATGCAGAAGTGGCTGCAGTTTGGGTTGCAGCTCAGCTAAAGTGTTTCATGCTTTCAAATACAAAAATAATTGCTGTGGTTGTTAACAGTATTAATTTCATTACATGGAATTCCTCCTTAGGCAAAGTCTCCGACACTTTTTTTTTGACCAAAGGGGAGTCTTAATAAAGTTCTGACTGTTCCTGCAAGACCGGAGTTTACTGTTCTTGATAATCATTCCTCACCAGTGTCTCTGATATCCTGGACTATCAGAATGGAAAAGAATTTACAATAGACCGTAATTTTCTATTTGTAACATTGAAAACTCAGAGGCCTCCAGGCCTGTTAGCCTCTCAAATAATATTTAGTCAGTGGTTTTCAAATATTAATAATTTGTGTATCCCTAGGAACTATCCGATGGAGCTGTAGATTTTTGTACAAGGCCTGATAACCTGCCAGGATTAGACATTTTTTGTTAGTACACAGATTTCCAGGGTCTCAATCACATGTCGAAACTTGCTAATTGGTATTTTTGTCACCAGTTGCCATAACAACAATTATCTTTTTGGGTTTTTAGATCAATTTCTTCTATGGGTGCAGGTCCACTGAAGCAGAGCAGATGCCATCAGAGATTTCTGCATGGTGTACAGAGACTTTTCTAGTTGCTCTGCGGTTGATTTAGTTGCTCCTTGGCTTTCAGTGAGTCCCTGAAACAAGTGCCATTACTCTCAAGGGGAGCAGCCATGTGCAGATGCAGTCAAAAGATTTAGGTAGGAGAAGGCACATAACTCCTCTTTCCCACTGGCCTTCTACCACGGTTTTACATTATGAGCTGTTCAGGTTTTGGTCACGGCAGGAGAGTGTGGTTATGCTGCCAGTTTAGGTGCTGCGCTCTGAATCTGCTCCTCTCACGTACACAATAGCTTGATCCTGAGATCCCTTCTGGATCAGTTAGATCTCTCTCTCTCCAGAACAAAATAATCTCAGCAGGGGCTGGCAGTGACATTAATTTCGGGACTAAGCCAATACAGGTGTCACGGCAACTCCTTTCACCCAGCCCAGGCTTTGGGTAGGGTTGCAACACCCCTGAAACCCTTCAATCACAAGGGTTCTTTACTTTAGGGGAGTAACTGAGGACTGTGCTGTCCAAGCACTGCAACTCTGGATTGCACAAAAACCCTCTCATTGTCGCCTTCATTTAGATTGCAACAGAGCTCACTCATTCACACACATTTTCAGTGAATTTTTCATCTCCTAAGAGTCCCAGACCAGAAGGATGTCACGTGGATGCAGAAGAACTGGGCTCTTGTGGCTGTGAGAGGGTATTTACAGGCGCAGAAATTTTCCTCCACGTGTGCAGAGGCTCCCTCTTTAGTGCTGAGGCTCCTGAGTGTTTTGCTCTGCCCTTACCTGCTTTGGTCCCACTGATAAATCCTTGTTGGGGCTGAGCAGGAGGTAAAGGGGAAAGTGTGACACAGACCCCAATAATCTGCCTGTCCTCCAAGGCATGGATCGTGTTCAGTCAACCCACGAGGATGATCTGGGGTGTTCACAGTGGCTGGGAAATGAAAAAGGGTTTCATGGCAGAAAGATACATATCACAGTGACCCAGGGGGTTTATGCACAAAGTTCTGACTGATGTGTTTTCATTTCTTGATTTGTTGAAATAAAAATATGAAGTCATACCTTGTGGTGGACTAAATTAAAAAAAAAAGGGAGTGAAAGTTTGTTCCCTGAGCAAGTAGAAGAGTGTGAAAAGTTGTCTGCAAATCAAATTTTAACGCAGAAAACCAACATTCCGAAGTTTGTTTTATCTGGTTTGGAAAAATCGCTGATTTCAGTTTGTAAAACAGACCTGAGATGCAGCAGCTGTTTGTGTCTCTTTCTGATATTTTGTTGAAGCTTTGCTTTAACTTTTATGGCCAGGAGCAAAAAAAGAGTCCTTGTGTCAGAAAATAAATTTGATCTTCTTTCCTTTTTGTTACTCTTCTATTTTAGCAATTTAGTACTGCAACTGACTGTAGAAAATTTCAGAAACTAGAGATTCTTTCATTTTTTGAGTAGATATGTTCAAGTCTTGGAAGAAAGTCAGAATTACACAGAGAACTCTGTTTTGCTTTTCATTTACATTTTCAAAAAGACGCCTTTCCACTCTGCTGTGCATCAGGTCATATTAAAAATGGCTTTAATATTTTTTAGCAAAGTATAGATAACATCAAATTTGCCCTGAAAAAAGAAATTAATAAATGAACTGTACTGCATAGAAGAACGAGTGTCTTAAAAAATAGCTTAATGAACCTTTTTTTCCCTGCAGTGAATCTGTTTGTTTTCTTAACCCCCTTCTCCAACTGTAGTTTTAATATGCTTGTGGCTAAACCTGGTATGGGTAGGAAATAAACCACTCAGTAACCTTTGTTGGTGCTCAGTTGTTAATACAGCTTGGAAAATAAAAAGGGTTTGAATGGCTACAGCAATAATTTTCAACATCTGCAATGCAGAAGGATCATACATGACCTATATTATTTCACAAACCACTGCTACTTTTATTGGTTTTGTTTTATTTCTTTTCTTTTTGTCAGTCATGTAGCAACTTTTGGAGGCGCTGGTCAGACTCTGTTGCAGCTCCTTGGAATTTCCCACCAAATTATTTTCCTAGTTAAAACCAAAATTCTCAAAAAAATACTGAAGTCATGGAGAAGTAGTTTCCCAGGTTAAAATGCTCCTGATTTTCTGCATATATTAGAATAGATTTATATTTTTCCTGGGCTTTTTTTTTTTTTTCCCCAATCATTCCCTAAAAGATTTAAGCGGGCTGCTGAAATACTCCAATTCAAAATGGTGCCAGCGCACTGATGCTGTTCATCACACACACACAGACACACTTGATCAGAAGGCATGAACTAATTTAATT
>WBMY01018124.1:233123-247489 GCA_013397315.1 Donacobius atricapilla | reverse complement strand
CGTGCTGCAGTTCCAATCCTCTGCAGCCAGACTGGGTTTCCTGTTGTCTTTCTGACTGGCAGGATTTCCCAGTTTAGAGGGAGCAGTCTTGGTCCTTGATGTGTCACGGCTGCTGTAGGTGTGCACAGCAGCTGATTTGCACCGTGCACAGGAACCCTGGCGTGGTCTGGTCCCATCGCCCCTGCTCTGCCTGCACAGCAGAGCTGCGGCTGCGTGGGAATCGTTGCCACGAGAATCCAAGTCTATTTCTCTGTGGAAGTTTTTTGAGTGAAATGGAGGAAAATCAGTTTGCTTTCAGAATAACGTTAAGGAAGAAAACAAAGAAACAATTCCTGCCCCAGGCCGGCGCACATGTTTTCAAATTGGTCCTGTCCTATGATACTCCTGGGTATAGGAATAACATTTTGTATGAGTACGCTGCTTTTTGCGCAGCACAAACCAGTTCAAGTCACAGCATACAAGTCCCAGTACTTGAGAGTAGTATTGCAGCTACTTTGGTGAGGAGAAACCTTTGGACAATGAAGTCCTAGAGCTAGAGCTAGGTTTGAAGTGCAGATTTCACATCCAGGTTTCACTCCTGGCAAAGTATGCAGGACCTCTGGCTAATTAATTTATTTAGAAATAAGGGCCAGCTGCAGAACCCGGCGGTACCTTCCTGTTTGTGCTTCAGAGCACACTAATGCAGCAGCAGCAGTGACCACATTTCCCAGCAGAGAAGTCCCCAAGTTATACATTTTTTAATGGCATACTTTCATTACTGCCTCAGCTGATATTACTCATAAACCAACCCTTGCTCTACCAGGTTTAATCATTGTCTCCAGGCAGAGGCTTATTAGTGCAAGGTCATTCTCTACTTTTTTATTCCATGTTTTCCCTTAGAGAAAGAGAGAGATGTCTCCAGAAAAATCACCTGCCTCCTGCCTGGCATATCAACATCCACAGACTTGCTGCCAGCATAGATGCAATGCCTCTTGGTCAAACCTCATGTTGCACCAAAACAGAGAGTTTATATTAAAAGACAGATAATAAGATCAAGTCCTGGAACTTGTATGCGGGATTTTATGAGCTGTTTAGAGAAATAATGATAAAACTTCTATTAAAAAAAAGAAGTGAAATGTTTCTTGGAAATATTAAATCTCTCATTGTGAGTTAAACGCTTTTGAAATGCTGGATTGATGACTCCGGAGATCAAAGCCTTACACCTGGCTGAGCTACTTAGATGTCCCCGTGGCCTTGGAGCACCCCACAGTCTAACCCTCAGGGGTGGGGAAGTGCTCTGATTCCTCTGCTACCATGAAGGAATTGAGGTGCAAAAGGCAAAGTGACACATTTAAGCTCCCATTAGAAGTCTGTGCTGAAGCAGGGATTTCAGACCAGGCATCTGATCTCCTTAGGTAGCAATCCAAATGGGAGCTGTCGCCTGTCTCCTGCAGGAAAGGTAATGACAGAAAGCCTCTGATCAAAAAGGGTGGGAGATTTCCCAGTTCGATCAAGTCCCTGGCCTTTCAGGAGGGAAACAATGAGAAAACTGAGTCAAGACAAAGAGATCAGTGTGGGGTGGCTGACACCACTCTGTAGCAACTGGACTGTGATCTAACAACCTCATTTATTGTAGAACAGTGAACAATGGCACTTACTCTGCTAATTTCTATAAATCTTTGCCGTGTGACCAGCCCCTCCTTTGGAGTGTATTTCTAATTGAACTCAAAATAGTTTGNCTTTTTTTTTTTTTTCCCCAATCATTCCCTAAAAGATTTAAGCGGGCTGCTGAAATACTCCAATTCAAAATGGTGCCAGCGCACTGATGCTGTTCATCACACACACACAGACACACTTGATCAGAAGGCATGAACTAATTTAATTTAAAAGGTCTGACTCTATTATATAGTATTTCTACANCTATTTCTCTGTGGAAGTTTTTTGAGTGAAATGGAGGAAAATCAGTTTGCTTTCAGAATAACGTTAAGGAAGAAAACAAAGAAACAATTCCTGCCCCAGGCCGGCGCACATGTTTTCAAATTGGTCCTGTCCTATGATACTCCTGGGTATAGGAATAACATTTTGTATGAGTACGCTGCTTTTTGCGCAGCACAAACCAGTTCAAGTCACAGCATACAAGTCCCAGTACTTGAGAGTAGTATTGCAGCTACTTTGGTGAGGAGAAACCTTTGGACAATGAAGTCCTAGAGCTAGAGCTAGGTTTGAAGTGCAGATTTCACATCCAGGTTTCACTCCTGGCAAAGTATGCAGGACCTCTGGCTAATTAATTTATTTAGAAATAAGGGCCAGCTGCAGAACCCGGCGGTACCTTCCTGTTTGTGCTTCAGAGCACACTAATGCAGCAGCAGCAGTGACCACATTTCCCAGCAGAGAAGTCCCCAAGTTATACATTTTTTAATGGCATACTTTCATTACTGCCTTAGCTGATATTACTCATAAACCAACCCTTGCTCTACCAGGTTTAATCATTGTCTCCAGGCAGAGGCTTATTAGTGCAAGGTCATTCTCTGCTTTTTTATTCCATGTTTTCCCTTAGAGAAAGAGAGAGATGTCTCCAGAAAAATCACCTGCCTCCTGCCTGGCATATCAACATCCACAGACTTGCTGCCAGCATAGATGCAATGCCTCTTGGTCAAACCTCATGTTGCACCAAAACAGAGAGTTTATATTAAAAGACAGATAATAAGATCAAGTCCTGGAACTTGTATGCGGGATTTTATGAGCTGTTTAGAGAAATAATGATAAAACTTCTATTAAAAAAAAGAAGTGAAATGTTTCTTGGAAATATTAAATCTCTCATTGTGAGTTAAACGCTTTTGAAATGCTGGATTGATGACTCCGGAGATCAAAGCCTTACACCTGGCTGAGCTACTTAGATGTCCCCGTGGCCTTGGAGCACCCCACAGTCTAACCCTCAGGGGTGGGGAAGTGCTCTGATTCCTCTGCTACCATGAAGGAATTGAGGTGCAAAAGGCAAAGTGACACATTTAAGCTCCCATTAGAAGTCTGTGCTGAAGCAGGGATTTCAGACCAGGCATCTGATCTCCTTAGGTAGCAATCCAAATGGGAGCTGTCGCCTGTCTCCTGCAGGAAAGGTAATGACAGAAAGCCTCTGATCAAAAAGGGTGGGAGATTTCCCAGTTCGATCAAGTCCCTGGCCTTTCAGGAGGGAAACAATGAGAAAACTGAGTCAAGACAAAGAGATCAGTGTGGGGTGGCTGACACCACTCTGTAGCAACTGGACTGTGATCTAACAACCTCATTTATTGTAGAACAGTGAACAATGGCACTTACTCTGCTAATTTCTATAAATCTTTGCCGTGTGACCAGCCCCTCCTTTGGAGTGTATTTCTAATTGAACTCAAAATAGTTTGAAAATTGGGGAAAAATTAGGGAAAAAAATTCTGCTGCAAGGCTGTTCTTGACACTTGTGATGGGAACGTTTCAGATCAAAATGAGCCAATTATATAGAAACATGCTGGTCCCCCTGGAATTCACATTTTTCCTTCTCCTCCTGCCTCCCTCTCCAGGCTCCTCAGCAGCACAAAGACAGGGTTTCTGGGTTTCTTCACTTTTTGGTGACTTACTGGGCAAGGAACTAAGAATCCAGACCTCTGTGTTCATTGCTTTCTGTTTTTTAACTCCTGCAGAAGCATGCATATTAGGAGGACTCCAGATTCAGAATCTGTCTGACATAACAAAGATTTCTGCATGATAGAAAGTGTAGTTCTTTGATCTAAAGCCCTCATATTGCTTTCTTCATTTACACCAGTAGGAAATTCGGGCCATTTCTCTTCCTGTCTTGTGCACACTCTTTAACCCCAGACAATAATAAATAATATTTAAAAATTAAGCATAATTAATCTGTCACATATACAGCTCTGCAAATTAGAGAGGTCTGAACTAATAATGCGAATCACATATTTTAAAATAAATAAATGAAAGTAGTATAGGCAGAGAAGCAGCCAAGCATATGGTTTCACCATATGCTGAAGCATACTTACTGTCCCTTATATCCTGTATTCCCCGTGAAAGCTATGTATCACTGACAAAAAAAAAAAAAAAACCAACAAAAAAAACCCAAAAAAACAACCCTGCATGAAAGAACTTTAAAGCTACAAGATCAAGTGCTCTGTGTTGGGTGTCTGTGAAAATTCATGCAGTCATAATTTCTCTAATGGAAGTCATAATTTCTCTAATAAAGGGATGTTGCAAAGAAATGTTTTTTCTGAGCTTTATCATGTGAGTTGTTGCATGGAAGCTCTGTCTCATTCAGTGGAGGTGATGTGTTGTAGGCACTGAATAAATATGAATATTCAACATGAAGGCATTGATCCATACCCTGAAGATGTGTCTCATACACCATCTTCTCCTTTATTCATTGGGGAGGTGGTTCTGGATTGCTTTATGTCTGTATCTGACATCCATTAGAAGTTTTTGGGGACAATATTTCCAGGAAATACATCAGTTGCTATTGTGGCTTTAACTTTTCCTGGGTCTGGGTTCAACTTTTTCTGTTTTATTGATAGAAAGAAAACAGGTATCAAGCAGTGTTCACATACCCGTGAGACTGGTTGAAAACATTCAAAACATTTTTTCATTGAAAACTAGGTATTTTTTTTTTTCAGAATGATAACCACATTTCTCTTTACTACAAGAAAAAAAAAAAAAAAACAAAACCTTTCAATTGAATTTTCCACTGAGAGACCTCGAGGTAAGCTTTTCATTACAGGCAAGGTATGGAATTCACTTTTGAAAATTTCTCCTTTGGCCTTTGCACAGCCACCATACAGCTTTTGAGGTGCTGATCTCTTCAGCGAGGAGTGATCCTCATTCTGCTTTACACCAATTAGTGTCCAGAGTTAAAATCTGGGGTATCCTTCGTTCTGTGGGAAGCACAGATATTTTGATGCTTGTGAACCACTCTGAAATAAAATAATTTTGGGAGCAGCGAAGTGCTGTGGAGGAGGATAAACCCATTTCTGAGCAGCTGTGTTTTAGAAGGGTGGCCATAGAAATCTTTGCCTAACAAAGGGTGTGAGATTCTCCATTTCTCCTGTGTTTACCTGGCTGTTTCTTTGCTGTAATTCACCAAGGCATGACTCAGAAACTCTGTGTGGGTCACTTAAAAAGTAGATGCTACTCATCATTGAAAAAAAAGAAAAAAAAAAGAGAGTGGGAAGGAGCAGAAATTTGTTTCATCTTGAAATAAACAGAATGGAATCAGAATTTGAACAGATGAATTATGTTTTTATGTTCATATCTTCTGTGTATCCATAACAATCCCAGGAGGCTTCACATCAACATTTTGAAATCTTTTTGATAAATGCATTCACGTTCTTACCAAAATTGACTTGTGTTTGGATTTCTCGTCTTATACTCCAATTAGCATTTGAACCCAACGCTTTAAGCACATGATACAGTGATTTCTTGAATGCAGATAGTTAACTTAAATGTTTCAGATCATTGCTACTAAAGCTACCAAGTGCTTTTTTTATTTCTGGTGGTTTTCAAGAGCTGATTTTATGATTATTTGGCTTACCTTGAAAATATATTTTGTCTATAATCTACTTTTGAACTCCCATTTATGTAATTCTAGAAGTATAGAAAACAAGATTATGTCAGTGCTGAAGCTACTGAAGTCTTAGGTTGAAACCTAAAGTAGAACCTATCTCTCAAAGAGGAACAGGTCAAAGGAGTTAATGGCTAATGTGTGACTTAGAGCTAATTTTGAGGAAAGAATATGGAGTGATGCTGTTATTATGTCCTGATTATTTTTTTCTCATTTCTCTTTCTTTTTTTCCTGGTCTTGGCTTATACAGAACAAAAAATCTCCTTACTGCGAAGACAAATGAAAAGGAAAATAAACTAAGAGGTGACAACTCCAATCTGGGAATTGTACCTGATATAAATGTAGAGCAGTGACTTAAAAAAAAAACGATGACCCACATGCAATCATACCCCTTGCTCTAAGTATAAAGTTGTAGAATTTTTTTTTTTTCATTTGCACCTTTTATGATAAATAAATTGGCTGTTACCACTTCTGCTGCCAGCAACATGAAGAATGTAGTGAACTAAAAGGCAAGAGAGTTCTGAAGGCAGATGAGATCAGAGAGACGGAGAATCCAGAAGTTTGTCATGTCTCTTTGAACAAAAGCTGGCCGCTGTGAGGGACGTCATCATTTTTGGGCACTGGTGGACTCTCTTTGTGCTGGCTCAGCTGCTGGAGGGGAGCCACAGGGTTAGGCTGATCACCTCCCAAGAAGGATGCAGCACGTGTCTGGCATGATGTCCCCACGCTGCTCCCTCGGCTGGGACAGAGGGAGAGGGCAGAGCACTCCACCTCCCCGGCTGATCGCGAGCCATTCGACGCCGCGGTAAATTAGGGAAGGCCTCCTGAGCTGAGTTCGTTTGTGCTGGGCTGGGGAAAGGCACAAGACCTGGCATCCAGGAGATGTAAAATGTGACTTCCTCTGCTCCCTCGTCTTTAGTCCTGGGCTGCATCTTGTGACAACTGAAAGCACTCCAGGAGTCACCGCGGAGAAGCTGTTTTATTGCCATGAGACTCTGCAAGGTGAAGAAAATCATGACTCACCCAGTTAGATTCAGAGGACAGTGGGCTTTGACTGTATTATGCTTTCAAACTGGCTGGGAGGCTACAGATGATTTCCTCTGCTTGAGCATTTCACCCTGTGGAAAAGAGAGAATTGCTTGTCTCTAATGCTCTTTGAGATCTGGGCAGGAAAATGATGTATGTCAGTTATAAATTGCTGTTTCCTTCTTTCACTCACTGCCCAAGCTTTCCTTTGCATGCAGGACTCAGGCAGCTTCTTGTTTTGGAAAGAACGTGGCTGAGAGGAAGGAGCTAGCAATGGATTAGGATTTAGCAGAACTTTGCTTTGCCACAGGCTCGCTGTGGGACTTGGAGATTTTCATCTCCTCGTGTTCCGGCTCTCCATATGTAAACTGAAGATAATAATGCTCCTCTTGGCTTGATCTTTGTCCTATTTATTTAGTTTATAAACTTCCTGGGGGCAGTGATCATCTCTTAGTATGTATAATACCAACCACAGAGAAGCTCAGCTATCATTTAGGGCCTCTATGTACTGCCATAAAATATCCATTAAATAATTATGCTATGGCAGGCATTGCCAAATGATCTTGTCTCCTTAGACTCCTGAAATATTTTTCTCAATGTACAGAGAAGGTTCAGCCTCAGACATTGGTGCAGATTTTGGTTTTCTGTGAAAGGAAAATGTGCAACTGCATATAAATGTATAAAATGCAGCCAGCTCCGGGGTCCCAGCACAGGAAGGATGCTCACCTGTTGAAGCAGCTCCAGAGGAGGCTGCTAAGATAGAGGGATGGAGCACCTCTCCTGCAAGAAAAGGCTGAGAGACTTGGGATTGTTCATCCTGGAGAAGAGAGGGGTTCCTTCAAGAGAAGAGAAGGGAATTGTGGCCTTCCTTGTACCTAAAGGGAGCCTTAGGGGGATGGAGAGGGACTTTACGAGGGCATGGAGTGACAGGACAAGGGGGAGTGGTTTCAGACTGAAAGAGAGTTGGTTTTGATTAGGTATTAGGAAGAAATTCTTTAATGTGAGGCACTGGGATAGGTTGCCCAGAGAAGTGGATGTCCCTGGAAATGTTCCAGGCCAGGTTGGAGGGGGCTCTGAGCAGCCTGGTCTAGTGGAAAGTGTACCCACCCACGGCAGTGTGCTGGAACAAGACAATTTTTTATGTCCCAACTCAAACAATTTTTTATGTCCCTTCCTTTTATGTCCCTATAATGCTATGGCAAGATTCTGAAAATTTAAATGTATAAATCCACGTTCTCTCTTGGCAAAAAGAAGGTAAGTCATTGAGATCTGCTGGGCATAATCAAAAATGTTTTTTCTAAACACACACTCAAATTCTGGGTAAATGTAATTTCATGAACATCATATTTTTTAGCATTGGATAGCTCAGAACTATGAAGGTATTTACGTGGCTTGTAGTATCCTACAAAGGCAGAAAAGTTGAGGAAATCTTCTGATGAATTTTGAGCTTCTAACAAAATTACTGAGCAGACATATTTCTTTGGGTTTCTATTTTATATGAAACCTTCACCCAAGTCCACTGCTGATCTGTGTCCTCTAAAGCTACCAAACTTTATTGCAGTTGTGATCTCTACTAGGTGAAACAAGAGGAGATGAAGGTGTGAGTGCCAGTTATTCTGACACAAGAAATGGCTGAGAATCAGGCTCAGGGTAATGGTGACATTTCCTTGCTTACATTTTTTTTCCTTAGAGACAAAGAAACCCATCTAGATTTTAGGAAAATTTTGTCTCTTGTCGTCAAAGTTAAAATTAAAAAAAAAAAGAGGAAGTATTATGTGGGGACAAGAGAAACTAGGCTGAAGAAGATACTCAGCATTCAAACCTGCCTTTTATTTCTGTTTTCTCCTTCCCTGCCCAGTGTGAAATCTCCTCTCTCCATTCAATGAGAGTCTTCTTGCCTTCCTTCCTTCCTGTTGCAATAAGACAACTCCAATGAAAACGGTTGTCATGAGATAATCACACCTCTGGGGGATTACAGGCATCTGGCTGTGGTTCATAAAATCCCTCAGGACTGATTCCCCCTTTCCCTCCTCCTTAAGACAACCACACCTCCTGTTGTGTTTTATGACTTGAAAAAAAAGGCATTTCTTGTGATTGTAATCTACAGATATTATTTACGTTGAGTTATTTTGTTTCGTTGCATGGTGAAATTGAAAAGAAACCCAAAGAGTTCTACTCTCACTTTTGAAGGTGTTCTCACTGCCAGGAAAAAAAACCAAGCGCCTGATGACTTTTGCTTTTCCTGAGCATCCATCCCAGGCTGAGCACCCTGCACCAACGTGAATATTTGAGGTGTGCTCTTGCCTTGCCCTGCCTTGCCTTGCCTCTCCACTTTGATGTGCTTTGCTGGGCAGTTACATTCCAGGAACGTATCTTGAGCGCTTCCTTTTTTTGATGCATCCTGTACCACCACATCTTAACAATTAAATTGCTTGGCTTATCCTAAATACACTTCTAAACCTGCCAGTGAGCTCTAGAGTATCTGTTGCCAACTGTGCACACACCCTAAATCCAGCAGAAATTTGAACGGCGTCGTATTCTGCTCATATTTTCACTCAGTTTCTATTAATTGTGAGAGCCTGAAATTAAAAACGACTGCTTGCTTCCAGTTTGTTTGGATTTTAGTACTTGCTACAACCAAAGATAGGACACTTGGAAAAGCAGTGGAATCTGCAGCAGGAGCTGCTGAAGACTTGGATGGCTTTATTTACACATATTTTACTCTAAATTTAACTCCATATCTTGACATTTAGGTTGATGAAAGTGTTAACATCTCCAGAATGATTTTACTGAAACACAAGGCATATTCAGTGTTTTCTTAGGCATTCCTATTTCTGTATGAATTTAACTCTTTTCAATGGTAAGATAAAAATAAGAAATGTTTTGCCAGTAAAAAAAAAAAATAGCCAACTGTTTAAAAAGTAATTAAAAGCATACAAATTTAGATTGAACCAACAACGAAAAAATAAAGGGTGAGGGAGAGATTCACAACACAGAATTTGTATAATGCACTAGGTACACTGTAAGTGCTTTTCTGCTTCTGAAATTCCCTAACAAGGTGAGTGAAACTATTCTAAGAACACTATTATCAAGAGACACCTTTGAACTGATCTATCCTAAAGAATAACCCCCAGAAAGATAAGGTGAGGAGGAAGGGAAGGCAAAAAAAAAAAAAAAAAGCAGCAACTTTCATATGTTTGTTGGCCACACAGCACAGCTCCGACTTCTGAACATTTTTCCCCAATTATTTTTGTAAAGTATTGATCGCAATTTAATTTTGCAGTCCCAACATGAGAGGCGCTTCATGCTGAAATGTCTCACAGGAGATTGTAATCAGGGTCTAGCCTGAAGGTGAAGCACTAGTACATAGGTTTTACTCTATTCCTCCACTCTTCATCAGTTCTGGGATTGGAGCAGAGGGCATTCTCAGGCAGATTAATTTTTGACGATGGGATCGATGGAAGATGTTTTTTCCTCCTGACATTGAGTCATCTAATTTGCTGTTTATCTTTGGCTTATTGAGTTTTGAGCATTGTTAAATCATACCTTTCAGCTGTTTAATTTCAGATGTGAATTTTGCATTCCCCCCTTGTACTTTGGCATAACTCTTTTACCTTAAATGAGCAGGGTGATGGGCCTTTTTTTGACACCAGGTTACTGCTTTCGAGTCTGTTAAGTACTCCAAGGTAATGTTATAGTACTTTCTGGCCTTTTTTCTTTGCTCGTGGCCATAGATCAGATCATCTCTAGGGAAATCATTACTTGCCATCATTATTATCCCTAGCACCTTCATCTATTCTCCCTTGTTTCCTGACTCCATTGCTTGATGAAGTGCCTACTTGTGAGGACACCTTTAACTCAGGTCTTGTAATTAACCCCTTCATTGCTCGGGCTGGTTCATTTTATTGTTCCTTTCCCCAATAAGTTGTGATCTATGTGTTTAGCTTTTGGAGCAGCTCATAATAGCAGCACTCTGGAATTGTCTGGGAAGCTCTTTTCTTGAGGAGGCTGTTTTGTTTTTTTTCCCTTTGATTTTGTTTTAGTACCAAAGTGAATGTTGTGCCAAATATATTGCTAATACTAAATAAAAGGCTTTCAGTCAAATGAAAATTGACTTTACTTAACCTTTGCTAAGGGGTTATACATTATTGCCTCACATTTCAAGGGGAATCCTCTAACCTTGGCCCAACTCTGAACAGGCTATGAAATAATCGTGCAATTATTAATTTTTACTGACTCAACATATATGCATATAATCACAAAAAATTTGAATATTGTGGTGACTAGTAAAAGGTGGGTAGAAGCAGTAAGTTACTTGTCATAGGAAGTTGCTAAAATATTACAGATCACACTGGCTGCAGGTTGGTAATAATCAGAAATATTTTCATTTTATATTGCCATTCTCTTGGGCTCAAGGCCAGGAAGGGTTAGCTTGTGTAGCACATGAGGAGTCTATTCCTTCTATGGGTGTTGGAATTCAGAGGTTCTCTGTGGACGCCTCATATCAATTCCAAAAATGTTCATCTTTTGGGCAGAAAACAACCCATTTTACCTTTGCAAGGCAAAAATATCAACTCACACTCTTTGAGGTTTCATTAGAAAAATTTTTGGCCTATTTATGTGAGAAAAATTTTCAACATGCTTTCATTTTTTGCAACTAAACTGACATTTACTTATTTAAAGGTACTTAAAAGTTTAAGACAAAAGCTTGACTTGGCCATGGTGATTTCCCAATAATAAAAAGAATAATATTGTGATGAAAGCAAACCCCACTAATTTAATTGATATAAATTTAAATTGAAAAATCAAATAAATGGAATATTAGACATCCTTTAATTGTTATATTTAAGCTGAAAAATAGAATATTACACTTTCCACAGGATCTTTTAATATAAATATATTAAAAATTTTTGTCTCTTAAAACATACTGTTTGTACAATGCAATCAAACATTGCGTAGGGGATGAGAATTTGGTTGGGCAAGAATTTTGTTCAGGCAATTTGTTTAGAATTACGTTTAGAATTTTTTTGTGGGATTTTTTGTTGTTTTTGTGATCTTGTTGGTTTGTGTGTTTGTGGTTTTGGTTGGTTTTTTTCTTAAAGAATGTTATGTTTGGAAATTAGTCTGTCACAGCTTAAAACAATGTCAGCATTCATAGTTTCAGCTAGCCTTTAATTTTTGGAGGTTTTACAGAGGTGAGATGTTGACGTTTTTCACTAATGTGCTGGGTGATGCATCAGGATCTTTATTCAGGCACCAGTCTTGACTACAGGGCAAGATACAGGAGATGCTACACGCTCTCGTCTACCACAGGCAGCCAAAGATCTCTTAATTACAGGGCATTTCAAAAACTTTCCAGCCAATAGCCCATTGCTAAAACTTACAAACAACTGTTTCAAGGAATGCTTGCTTGTATGCTTTCTATTAACAACACACAATACTCTGTTATTAAGCGTAAAACCTTCTACTGTCTTGCTGGGCATATTTTTCTGCAGTCTTAAGGTCTATCTTAACCAAGCCTAAAACCTCAAACTACTGTTTCATGTCCTTGCTTGCTGTGTTATTGTATCCTCTCGACTGTCTTGGTTTGCAGTGCAGGGTTGCAATGCAGGTTGGAACCAGGGGTGTGTATTCTGTCATGATCTGCTGAAACCGGGTGGGGAGGTGTTAATGGGCCGGCAGTAAAACCAGCTGGGGCAGGGCTCTTTATCCCTTCCAGGACCCATTCCTCAAAACTCCAGGGGGATCTTCTGTTAATGGGCCGGCTGTTAAACTAGCTGGGGCAGGGTTCTTTATCCCTTCCAGGACCCATCCTCCCTCGGGGGATATCTGCTGTTCATGGGCCATCCAGGCTCACGGCATGGCTGAGAACATTACATCTTCCATGGGGAGAGGCTCCGCCCAGGGGGAGGAGCCAAGAATTCCCACCTGGATAAAACCTGAGATCCAGAACACCAGCACAGCCTGTTTGCACTGGATTCCCAGAGGGAGACCAGACCCATCTCACCCCCACTGGACCCTTTCTGCAGGGTCATCTCTGCTCCAACAGAACCACATCTGTCACTGCAGGAGGACTTAATCAGACTGCTCCCAGCACCCAGATCAACAGGGTGTCAGGTCATATTCTGACTCTGTCAGGGTTTCTAGGATTTTTTGTTTGTTTGTTTGCTCGTTTTTTTTGTACTACCACATTTGTATTTTTTAATGCTCCCAGTAAAGAGCTGATATTACTATTCCCATATCTTTGCCTGAGAGATTGTAAAATTATAATAATTTGCAGGGAGGGCATTTACATTCTCCATTCCAAGGGAGGCTCCAGCTTTCCCTGGCAGACACAAGTCTCTCCAAACCAGGACATCTACTTTCAGGCTTTGTAGCTGCAGCTAGCCCGAAGTTCTCTGCTCTTTCCGTTTCTGAGGCCTGCTTTCACAGCTGCTGAAAGTCCTCTTACCTTTACCATTTCTCACAGCGAGGCTTGTCTCACCTCGCTTTTGCATCGCTCCTCTTTTCGCTCTGCGGAGCATCCCGTCCTTGGGGCTGGGCTGTGCCAGCAGCTCCTCCAAGGCCACCTTTGGCAGCTGCTCGGTGCCAGCAGCAGCTCGGTCCCTGGGTGGCAGGGGAGCAAAAGTGGCAGTAATTACTGGCTGCAGGTGTAGATGCCTGCTCCCGTGCCCTGGGGGAACTGAACCGTGGCCATGATTAAAGGTAGTTAGCGATCCCTAATGACTGCAAGCACGCAGAGCTGATAATTGCAGCTACTTTTCATTCCACCACCCGGGAGGACTGACCTACTGCCAGCAATAAACTTTCTTAAGTTCTGTCCTTTTGCTTTTCAGAATTAGGTTTTATTATTATTTAACTTTCTTTTTTTTAAGATTTTTCTAATCTTTCTTGACCTTCTTTGGATTTTTGACCAGCCCTGTGACAAAGACTGCTGTAAATGATCTGAGAGCAGCTGGAAAGAGGAGGGTACTGGGTACAGAGGAAATTTGATCCAGTGTGGTGATTTTCTTTATTCCAAAATTTGCCAATTATATCAATTTGTACGTTGCTTTGATGTTATCGAACCTGTGAAACTCTTGCTAATGTTACTTTTCACATGTTAAAATCGATTATGAGCTTATGTACCCTGCTGCTCGATGGCCTAAATGAACATATTCATGAAATCCACAATAAGAGCCAGTTATTTGATTGTACAGCAAATTAGGATGTTCCTATCCTTAGGCTCTGAGGCTGCCTTCTCTGAAAAGAAAAGATGCGCCAGTTCCATCAAATGCCTATCTATTAATCAATTGTATTCACGCACAATCCCTTTTGAAGATAGGGATAAAGGGCAGTAGAAAGACACCCTTCCCCAAATCTGCAGCAAATGATTTCTGGCACTATAAACATCACTTATTTTTCCAGAGGACACATCTGTTCTGAAGGTCTTCTGGCACCTACGTAATCCCAGTTTATGGCTGTTGCCACAGAAATGGCAGTCTTTAAAAACTCATTGAAATCTTTTCTCTCTGCCTCCACGACAATGTTAAAGGCTAATTAAGGAAATGCAAACAGGAGCTCCTTCTGAGCCTTCGATGGCAACACAGCAGCTTGCAACGTGAAGAACTGAAGAAGTGGACATGCACTTAGTCCCTCTGGCAAAGAAAAAGCAAACTAAAAAACATTATAATCCTTTTGGCATTTAAAAAAAAATCCTTTCTTCCTTTCTATCTTGTAACACATAACCCCCAAAATCAATAATGCAGAGGCACTGTTTAAAAAAAAA
>WBMY01018124.1:212642-233083 GCA_013397315.1 Donacobius atricapilla | reverse complement strand
GCACTACAAGACACTCCAGTCAAAACATTTCTTAACTGGCTCCAGAGGGGCAGAATCATCCCTCGTCCTTTTCAGCTGGAGCAACTCTGACCAAGAGGTGAAGTTTCATCCATGGTAGTGAAGCAAAGCTGGGAAAAAAAGAGTGGAAAAGGGATTTCAAGGTTGAAACGTCTGTACAGCAGACTCCTTTGAGACAGGCAGAAAGCAATCAGTCAGGAACTTTTGCATGGCTTGTATTTCTGACAGAGTAAAACTGATTTTAATACTGGACTGCAGATTTGCTCTGCAAATAAATATTGTATGTAACCCCACTGATAGGGAATCTATTTCTTTAATTATGATTATGGGGTAATCCTGTATATTTGAGGACAAATCTGTACAACCTGATCCGAGGAGAAGCAGGACCTTTTCCGTGGTGTGCAATAAAGATTTCCCATGAGTTAGCTTTTTATGGGTATTGACTTATGTGATTTGGGGGGCATCCATTTTACCTCCACGATGATGATGATGATGATTCCTCTCTCACCTTTACTCCCTGATCTGTCTTCTATTAATTCCTTTTGCCTGAAAATTTTTAGTAGTGATTGGATAACACAACTGCAAATGTAAATGCATTGCTACTAGAAAATAGTAGAAATATTAAAATCCGGGGAAAAAACCCCAAGCAACTCCACACACTCCTTTATTTTTCTGCAGTTCAGATGATTTGGATGATGCACCACTTTGTTTTCCCACCTGGAAATAAATACAGCACTGGACTGCACAGTCTGAGTTTTTAAATGTGAAAATTATGACCATTAAATCTGTGATTTGAAAATGTGTCAGCAGAAAGCAGAAAATGATATGGATACATTCTGCAGGTTACTGCCTTAGGGTCAATTGAAACAAGCAGATCTATGGGGCACAGCAGTGCAAGGAGCAAGCAATTGCAGGTGCAAATATGCCTGGGGCTTGTCTAACTTCCATTAAAATAAAAAGTTTGATAGCACTAATCGTTTCTGTCCCTTTGCATTTTAAACAGCCACTGGCATTGCCTCAGCATTTTAACTGTGTGCTGGCAGAATTGTGGGCTTGCTGGGAGAAGACATCAGGATAAAAGGGCGATAAAGGTAGGAAAAAAAGCAGAGGTGCAAACTTGCATTTCCAAGAGAAAGGGTCCAAATGAATATCCAGAGGTCAAAACCAGAACAATTCCGAGCCTCTGAGTTTGCACCAGTAACAAATACCTGGCTCCCGGCACTTTCAACTCTTGTGAATGAAATGTTGAGATGTTGGCCTGCCCATCTGGGCTGAAAGGCTCAAAAACACATCTGAGAAACCACGAAGTACCTAAGTGGGCTCTGAGAGAGGAGCAAGGGTGGCTGCAGCGCTGGATTTTACCCTTCTCCCCAGCAGCCTGCCCCTCGTTGCTGTCCCATGTGACCACAGAGGCCAAATATCACAAATATCACAGCAGTGGACAGGTATGTGCCTGCACCTGGGAGCCCCATCTCTTCTGCAGTGCCTCCTTGTCAGCACCTCCACTGATGCCTTCAGGTCTGTCTGTGGTCTTCTGGTGGTGGAGGGCTGAGGGATAAAGGCAGAGGAATTTCCTACAGACAGAAAAAAAATCTGCTACAGCAAAGTCTGCCACTTTTTGTGGTTTTTTTTAATTCCTTATTTTAACTGACTTGCTTGTTTAAAGTGTAAGGTGCTCTAGGACTAGTAAAAGTCAAATTTCTCCTTTTTTATGTTGTTTGTGTTTCATTTCTGAATGGGAGTTCTCGCTGTGTTCCTTTGCTGCTCGTAGAAATAGGTTATTTTGCTATTCACAGGTGTGTGGGGATTAGTGATACCTAATGGGCTGAATTCAATCTTATTGGAGAGCAAGAAGTGTGAATTCAGGAGGGAAGCCTCCAGAAAGGCCATTTTTCAGTGTCTTTAAGAGAGATCAGGGGGCATGATAGCTTATCAGGGTAAGTTTTTATCTCGCAGATTCTACATTCAAATTTTGGCTGAGGTGCTGAGGGAAAAGCCAGGATGCCATGGCTTGAGCTGGCTTCCAAGTTATTCAGAGACCTTCCGTGGCACTCTGAATCCTTTGACTAGCTAAAAAGATTAGCCAGGGCTGTGGCAAACAATTGATGTAAAATGGCAGAGGGCTGCCTCTTGCTACCCATTATTCTTCCCAGAGGTAAAATCTCTCTGCTGCTGCCCCCAGCAGCACCTCTTTCGATTTTAATAAAAATTAACCTGATTTTTATGGGCCTTGTGTATGATCAGAGATGTATCCAAATGTCTCTGTAATGGAAAGATTTTTGTTCTATCTGATTTAGTTAATGAATTGTGAACAGTAACAAAGAGAGAGCAAATGTCAGAGTCCTGATTTGCCAGGTTAAGGCTTGGGTGAGAATGACATGCGAATATGGTAGGAAAAATTGAATTAGAAAAAAAAAATATGAAAAAATTAAACAGGCTTCATTTTTTGGGAGGGAAGATAACAGAAGTTGTTTTTCTGGGTGATGCTACGGGTAATACTTTTCTACCAGAACTAAATCATCTCTTTGGGCAAGGTAGAGCCAGGTGAAAGAGCACATGAAAAAGATTTGCTGTACTGGTTACTCACGTTCTCCAACAGAACCAAAACGTGTTTGCTGCCACAGGTCTTTGTCCATAGTAGGTTGGACACAAAGGACACATTAAAGACGTGGCTGGATTTGGTTTGCTTTTCTTTTTGCTAGGGACTATAAGGAAGCACAGCCGTGGCAGGGCTAAAGGTGTCATCTTTTTAAATTACAGCAACATTTTCTTCCTTGTGAATTTAGCCTGAAATATTGGCTCTCTTTCAGGTCTTTCAGATCACATCTCATCCATTTCTGTTTTGCGTAATCAACCAATTAATAATGGCTTGAGAAGCAGGCAGGCATAACTGGCATATGCTTTGCAGAAGAATAAACGTGAATGTGAAAATAAAATGGAGAGATTGTAATTGTTTCCCTTGCTTCATTCTTTCTCACTGTATTAGTCTGTGTAGAAACCCAGGGAAGAATATTCTGCATCAGACCAAAGTTCTTGTCTAGCCAAGTGTCTTTCTCTGACAGGGGCTATTAAAAGATGTTTTGGAACTGTGATAAGAAAAAGTAAAGGCAGAGCAATCTTTTTCCAGGGTTTTCCCATCAATTAAAAATTTTAGACAATTCCTAAGCTACAATTTGTATATTTTGCTGTTCTCCTGCTTTGGTATTTCATATGCTCAGCTGGCACTACTGAAAAATCCCACAATTACTACCCTCACGTATCCTGTGAGGTAGAAAAGTGGTATATTATCTCCACATTATGGATTTTGAACTGAGGAGCTGAAAGACTTGAAATGCCACCATCTAAAAATAGATGAGAGCTGTTAGAGTTCATTAGCGCAATAAAAACTTTGGACCAAATTGATACCCAGCCTGCCCTTAAAAATCCAACCTCTCCATAAACTCCCTATTGCAATACTACACGAGGAGGCAAGGGTGACTGCAACCCTGAAATTTTATGGCTCTTCTGTGTTGCTTCACTTTCTCAGTAAATGCCAGCAACAGGATGATCCTGACTCCGGTTATGACTTCGGTTACACAGAGGTGCTTCCAGATGACTTTCAAGGCTCCAAGATGAGGATCTTTCAGATTTTTCAGCTGGCCATACAAGTCATGGCAAAAGTGATTCCCCCATTTTAACAGGACTTGGAGGGGAAGGGAGAGGAAAAAGCCTGTGGCAATGCTACCAAAGTAAACTGGGATGGGAGGCCAAAGCAGAAATTTTCCTTTCTGCTACAGTCTTAGTGGTCATATCACTTATATGGTGGTTGAGAGACGTAGGAACAGATGTGAGTCTGTCTTTCTAAAGTGAAGGCATTTTTTAGGCGTTTATCAGCTTTTCCTTTATTTTTTATTAGTATGCACTCATTGTCACAAAGCTACTGCACTCCAGAAAGGCATTGCGTAAAGGAGTACTGAAATGCTCTGCTTTGAACAACAACAAAAAAAGTCTAAATTCTCTTATGGCTATTGGTACATTATTATTACTCTCAGCTCATGTGTTTGGCTAGCAATGGGACATCTGATTTGGATACCTGGATTGTACACTGCATTATGAACAGCTAATAAAGGTGTGTATTATTCACCTAAAAGTTCTTAAAATGTAACTCCAAGAGTCAGGAGACCTATACTGGTTTTTCCTTATTCTGTTCATCCAGAAAGCTGGTTCCAATACTGGCATTGTATTGACTGGATGCCATTGACAGCAGTTTTATGTCCTTGATATAAAAAAAAAGGCTTAAACAAATCTGGTATATTTTGAATAAGAAATAAAGATGCTTAGAAATACTTATGGATGACACAGGAAAACACTTAAGTTTCCTGGAAGCAGAAAAATGTTAAAAATCTGGTCTTGATTTCCAGATCTGTGTATTCAGATGAAAAAAATGCATATGAACTACTTTTGTATTTGGCTAACAGTTTACTGATAGGGCTTTTTATACCCATTATTTTATATATGTGTCTCCTCATAAACCCTCCTCTCTTGCGAAGACCATTAAGAAAAATAATCTAATTTTATATTACTGTAGGTAGAAAGACTGCTTTTCCACATTGGAGTTCAGAGATTTTTGTGAAAGGAGCCACAGTTTCGTATATGACAAACAAGCACAACCTGGATCCCAGCTGGATTCAAAGACAAATGCATAGGTTGTACTAATGTTGCTGCGTCTTTCTCTTTTCCCTGCCAACTCATTCGCTCACGTATTTTATATTAAATGAAAGTCGAAGTTTATGGCAAGATTTACATCCTGATATCCTCATCTTGGCACCTATGCAAAGATAGTGTTGGGACAGGGGAACAAATTTGTCATCTTGTTATCTTCTAATTTGGATTAAAACCACCTCAAACTGGTTGGCCTTCCAGTGTGGCTCTTGCTTATTATTTCTCAGTGGCACAGCCTATCCCTTTGCTAATTGTAAATTGTTCTTGGCTAGTTTTTCAAAGTAATTTGACAATGTAGTTTGATTTTGCTCTAACACAATCTAGACATTGTTTCCCTGTACTGGGACAAAGGGATTGTGAAGAAACTATTATACAGAATTTCCTAGTAATTTTCTCCTCTCTTAAAATACCTATCATATTTTGCTTAACTATAGCAATCTTCCCAGGTTCAAATGCTCTACTTAGATGTGTTTAGGGTTTACATGAACTGTATGGATTTCTTGCATTTAGTGAGACCTTGCTTAGAATACTAATGTTATGTGCTTTACAATAATGCAGTGAATCCCAATCTGGTTTTGATTGCAATAAACTGGAGTCAAACGTGCAAACCTTTGCTAATTTAAGTTGATTTTACCTTTATCGTTTTGCATATTGCATGATCTAGAGCCACACAAACAAAAGCTTGTTTGGACTTACCATGCTTTCCTTTTCAGAAAACAGAATTCTTTTTAATTAAAAACACTTTAAAAAAATCAGTATGTGTAATTGCTAACACCTGCTATGTGTTACTAACAGATGTTTCTTACTTACCTAAGGGAACTGTTATAATTACACTATACGCTTATTGGGATGGCATTTAACCAAGATAGTTTAGGAACTTTAGGTGGTGACTTTGTGTTCTTTCATTCATCTTTCCTTTAAAAAAAAAATATGCAAAAAAATAACCAAACAACCAGGCCTCCTTGCTCATCTCCCCAGCTCATGCTCAGCAGCCACAGCTCAGCACAATGGAACTCCGGGTGTTCAGCCTCTCCTTGGTCCCTGAGCACCAAAGAGGAGTTTGGATTTGTTGCTCCAAGCTCTGCCCTGGAGCCTGTCGTTGCAACGCCCGGGATGGGATGGTTACAAGCCGTGCCAATAGTGGGGTTTGAGGAAGGCAGACTCATCGATTGACCTTGAGCAGCCCTAATCTCTCTGTGTTCTGTGCTCTTTACTGTGAAATGCTGGCAGGGTGGCCTCTGCACGATAATCCCTGCGGTTGGAAGAGACCTCTCAGATCATTGACTCAAACCCTTAACTCAGCACTGCCCGGCCCACCACTGAACCATGTCCTAAAAGCCACATCCACGAATACCTCCAGGGATGGTGGACAGCTCCTTCCCGTGCTTGACAACCTCTTTTTTCAGTGAAAAAATATTTCCAATCTAAACCTCCACTGGCCCAACTTGAGGCCATTTCCTCTCATCCTGTTGCTCATCACTTGGGAGAAGAGACCGACATCCGTGGAGGAGGGAGGCCCAAACCACGAGTGTTCTCCCGGGGCTTTGAGATTTTGGGGTTGGATTAGAGGTCAGTAGGACCAGCTCTGGGTGTTGTCCTGCCCCCAGGGCCGTGCAGGGCAGGCAGGCTGCCCCCCTGGCTGCTGCAGAGCTCTGCGTTCCTCCACCTTCCCGCTCAGCAAGGCACTCCCTGTTCCCCCTCTGCATCTTCATTTATGAAACTAATCACACAATTACCTGCAGGCATGTGTTAAATATGACACTGGTCTCTGCAAAATAATGGGCCAATTGCAAACAATGAATAAAGAGAGGCAGCTCCATTTATAACTGCTGTTTCAACAGAGCTGTGTTGTAATCAAAGTGATCTGAGGGTGACTCATTAATTAATTGATGTTCTTTTTTATTATGTGCTATTGAGTTAATGAGTAATTTGTGCTAGATAACTCTCTGAACACACTGATTACGTGAGATATTTTCTGGGGCTTTCATATCAATGACATGCTGAATAGGTGGAAGATGGTATTTGCTTATGTATACTCATTATTAGCAGGTTCAGGATGAATATAAATCAGCAGAAGGGCATTTCAAAAGGTATTAGATACATGCAGCTCTTACTTTAATGCTTTAAACAGATAGTCTTCAGCTTTTAATGCCTTAAATAGTATTAAAATCACTTCCTTTATAATACTTCTATCACCCACAATTGGCAGCTTTTAGAAAGGTGCCTACACAAAGGATTTTTACTGGGAGCATGTTTGTGCTAATGGCCTATTACCTTGCACATATTGTATTTTGGTCTCCTTTCGCTAGGTACGGAGCAGTAAACAGGTTTGGTCTGCATCACTGGCCCGAAGTAGGAGGAATGTGTTAAGTGAATATGTAATTGGCTTTTTTTTAATCGAAAGTGGTATTTAAAGGAGTAGAAACACTGTTCTTATATACTTTGTCTTACGGTCAAAGCTGTCAAGGAGGTGCTTTGTGTAGTTTGGCTTGTTAAAGCTTTTGCTTTATTGAAACCACAACATCTCCAATGCCATAGGAGTTTTTTTTATTCATCGAACAACAAATGGCTAAATTGATAATTTAGTCTGACAACAGCAGCACAGTGGAAGCTTTCAGAAAAATCAGCTAAATGTATAAAATTATACCCAGCAATCACTACAGACCTTCATTTTTGACAAGATTTGTTCTAGGTACAGATGACTGTAAACTACCTACTGCTGAGAAAATTATAAGAAGCTGCTGCATATTACGTTGAAAAAAGCCTTTAAAGTACTTTAAAATCTACACAGCTGAAACCTTGCCACAGTCCCTGTTTGTTCCTTTTTCCCAGATCCCTTCTCACTGACCACTTCTCAATTTAGCTTCCCCAAGTCATTTTATGTGTAGGCAATTAGGACCATTTGAGGGATTGCTGGATGATTTTCCTTTATTTACATTACGTGAGCAAAAATTTGAACATTTTTGGGAGGATAGGAAAACATGAAAGTGTGTTTAAAAAATACCACCATACAACCCAGAAGATAGAAAAACACAATCAATAGATCAACTTTTAGCCCTGGTCACTGTTTCTGCCAAATCCAGGCTGTCTTGATCCATCACCAGTTGTGGCAGATAACAGACACAGCAGGTTACAGTTGTCAGAGGAGCTTTTTACAGCTGAAAATCAAGGTTTGATAATTTTTAGTTTTCCACATGGCTCAACAGCAGCCATCCAAGTAGACTGTAGTGGATTTTCTTTTTTTAAATATTGTTATTATTGTTTTTGTCTGGCTAAGCTTCATGATGCGTACAGATGGAGATAAAGATGGGAGACACAAGTGGAAACATTCCTGCCTGGCAAATACACTGAGTAAGGGTCACTATCAGAGTGTTTTCCTGGATGCAGACAGCATGTTGACACACACAGTGATGGAAAAGGAGTACCAAGGTAGATAACAAAAAGCAACCCAAAGGAATGGTCTAGGCCTCTGTCAAAATGATCACTAAAGTGGCCTGGCAGATAATCTCTCTCCAGTATTGACTTATGATGATATACTTTATTGGAGTTGGAAATGTTTCCATTAAATATTTCAACTCTCAGTCCTTATTTCAACAGCCAGGGAAGATGGAAGTTTGAAACACAGGAAAATGTGTAATTGATCTTTGACCTGCATCAAATCTAAATTTATTCTGCATCCTCTACATACAAATTTTAGATATGTAAGTGAATAAGATAGACAGATGAGCATAAAGTGCTCACAGCAATGCCATACCATTGTGCACTGCAAATATATCCATATTTCTTTATCCTTGCATCAATTAAGATTGATAGAATGGTGAGACTATTTTTTTTTTCTCCATAGCAGGACCACCTTCTTCTTCCTCACTTTGAGCCTACATCACAAAATGCACGTGTGAGCAACATAGCATGTAGTAATGAGCCACTCTCTTCCCATTCCCCTCTCCTCGTTTGCTCCATACAGAGCTGAGCAGCGGCGCTTTGTGGCAATGAGAGATTCCTTGAGCATCTACAGCACTGTTAGTGTCCAGCTGCCATCACCCCCAGCCAAGCCTTGCTCTGGCTGAGCTGGTTTTGGGTGCTTTCCTGCCTCAGGTCTGTGGTTACCTCCTGGGGATGCTCTGCTCCTCCCAGGATGTCCCGATGCTGCTCCTAACACCCCTCTTGGTTTTCTGAAGAGACAAAAATGCTTTGCAAAAACACTGTATCCATTAGCCCCATTTGACAGATGGGGACAGCTGAGGCACAGAGAGGTGAGGCGACTTGCCCAAGCTCACAGGGGGTCAAAGACAGAGTCAAGGACCCTTCTTTCCTGTTCTCCAGGTTTATTTCCGAACAGGGGATTTCTACCCGTTCTGCAGCCTACTGCTGGAAAGCAGAGGAGAAGATCTTTCTGGTTTCTAATGGATGAGACCCAAGAGGGGCTGGAGGAGAAAATTGAAATTGGGCTCAAAACAAGATAATATGATTCTTCCCTCTCTGTCCATCCTGACCTTCATGGAAAGGACAGCTTGTTTATTGCACTGAAGTAGGTCTGTGAGAGCCTAATGGCACCTCTGACACCAGCTGCTTCGTTATCCCAAAGACATTAAGGGACTCTGGAAGGGAGTGCAAGAGACACTTGTGCTCAAGGTTAGGAAGGAAGATAGTCCACAAAAGAGGGCTAAATTTAATTTGAAAAACTATGTGGAGCTATTTCTTCTAATTAACAAGGACGGCCTGAGGAGTTGTTGCATTTCTTACTGGTCCTGTATGAGTCAGAGTCAAGTTTTGTGAGCCATGCTGATTCTCAAAAGGGTTCACAGACAGAAAAAAAAAAAACTCCACAGTGTAACAACAGTCATTAAAACAAAATATCTATTTCTAAGTCAAGCCACTGTGCAGTGTATTCTTACCATACACTTAAGGAATTTCCCCACTGCATTACAAAGATGCTTTGACCATTCCCAGCAAAAACATGCTGAAACTGCAACGGGACAGGAAGAGCAGGGAAGGACAGCAGTCAACTTCAGCAGAGACATGGGTTCATACTCGAAATAAATACAAGAGCTTAGCTTCATAACAACATAGGATATAGTGGGTTTCTTGGTTTTTTTGTTGTTCGCTTTTTTTTTTTTCCCTTCTTAATACTGTTTCGTTGTTTGTTTTTAGTACAGGTTGTTTTCCCAGCGAGCTAGATTACAGTGGCAAACAGACAAGACATAAATATGCATTTAACAACTTCTTAAACATTCATCCAGCTTTCCTTTGCCAAACACCTGTAAGCTCTGTCAGGGGCGGGAGCACTTAGGGGCGTCCTGCTGATGCAATAGCTTCATGGCTTTAAAAACAGAGGTCCACCTCTCCTAGAAAAAGGACTGATTGCCAACAGGAGCTGTCAGCAGCGATTCCACCTCTGTCAAAAGGATTTTAATTGCCAGTATTGACGGGACAAACCTGTAGGATGTTGGCATGGACAGCAAGGTACCTGTGCAGTCGAGTGTGGTAGCTCTCGCATGCTATTGCAAAGTTTTGTCCCATCCACATCAGCATTTAAATTACCTTCAGCATTCGCTGAGGTGGGTAATTAGCAACCAGTCACTCTCCCAGTGTCAGCTCAGGGTCATTTCTTTAATGTAAATAGACCCTCAGAGGGGGCTGTTTACAGTGCCTTCTACTTTCACTTTTTTTCCAGGGTTTGTTGAGGATGCAGCCCCAGAAAACATTAGGGTTAAGCCCTGATGAAAAATAATTAAAAAGGAAAAAAAAAAAAAAAGTAAGGAAAAAAAGGAAATAAAAGAAAAAGGAAACAGAGAGAGGGAGATGAGGGAGAGAGAGACCCCTTAAATCTTAAGAATTTTTTAAAATGTATATAAACAGAAATCTTCTCCCTTTCCTCCCCCCAAATTAATGATTTCAGAAAAATAACATATATTTTTATATATATATATTTATATATATAAAATAAGATACCCAGAGGCACTGGTTTGCATTAGGGCTTAATTTCCAGCTAAATTAAAAATCAAATCCAGGCATTTGGAATGCCTAAGGGGCACAAAAGCAGCACCCGAAATCATTAACTTTTGCGCCTTTTATAATATATCTCAAACCAGTCAGATTTGCTTTTCAAAATTTTGTAGTAAAATAAAAGTGCTCTTTGAGGAAAATCCATGCAATTAAACAGCAGATGCTTAACCCCTGAAAAATAGAGGCTTATAAGAGAAGTGCTGATAGACCCTTAACCATAGCATCATTAGCAGCAGGTGCTGCTAGTTATTAGTTTTCTAAATAGTTTTAATGTAAACAGTATTCTTAAGCTCTAAGTGTAGCATAATGGTTGGGATTTGCTCTTTAATGCATTTTTACTAGAAAGATACAGCTCATTTAAAATAGCTGGTAGATACAGAAAGCATAAATATACAGTAAGTTTAGACACTGATTGTACTAAATGCAACAATACAAAGAAGCAAACAGGAACACAAATGGTAACACAATAAAACTGTATTACATTTGTGCTTCAAATATTACAATACATTATGTACAATAGTCCAAAATAAACATCTCATGCCAAATGACACAAAAAGAAACAACAAAAAAAAAACCCAAACAAACTGAAAATCCCAAGAGCAAGCAAAAAGAATCCAGCTGTATATACAGTACCTTTTTAATTAACATTCAACTCTGAACTGGAGCAATTTTCACTACATACAGATGCAGTCCGCCTTTTATTTCACGCAACCATTCTGTCTCCCTATATCTATGCTATTCAGTAGGTTCCTGTGTCATTTCTTATATACATGTTGAGCAAAAAAAGATAAAAGAACGTAGTGCTTTTTATTCTTAATGACGTGGCATCCGATCAGCGAACCTGGGGTGCATAACCTTCTTTCATTAAACCCTCCTCATAGTCTGTCTGGCACAGAATCATGTTGTTCTTCAGGAAAAATTTGTCTCCCACACAAAACCTGAAATTAAAATAATAAAGAGAAAAGAGAGAAAGAGAGTTTGAGGATAAATGATGCGGTGTGGTCAAGCAGGTGAGGGTTGTAGAGCAAGTGTTGTCTGGACAAGCACCCACATGTGCATGTGGGAAAGCCCAGCAGAGGAATTGCCCTGGTGCCACAATTAATCCTGTGCTTTCAGCAAAACCCAGTGCATTCAGGCACTTTTGCTTCCCCAGCCAAAGACCTCATTCAAAGCCCACTGTGGGCTGTGGGAGTCCTGGATCAGGTCACTGGCACACAGATGAAACACAATAAATATCCCAGGCCGCCGAGCTGAGAGAAAGTAAATGTCCCGCTTTCGTGCAAACCAGAGGGAAGCCAAAGTGATCGCATGCAGGGGAAACCTTGTCTGAGATATCTTGCATTTGTCTTGTGTCCTAGTAAGAATTTCTTGTTATGTATCCATTGGATATTTCACTAGGTTTGATTTAAGATGGTGATTCTGAGAACTGCTTCACACACAACTTTGCATATACTGTGGTGCAAACCAGCAACACGCAGGCATGCAGAGAAACCCTTCTTTCTTTCTTTCTTTCTTTCTTTCCTGTAGGAGCTAGCTGATTATAAATTTAGTTACTCAGCTAACTACTCTCTCCTGTGGTATCAGTGTACCTACCTTGTTATACTATTACGTGCATCAGAGTGATCTGATTGCTGCAAAACGCCTCTGAGAGATTTCATTTGCTTTTCTCTGATGAGTAGGACAATCACGTAATGTTAATGCTCCTGTCTGGCTGACTTCAAAGTTCGAGTAAAGTAGGATTTCCCAGCTAAAAATATATATACTTGAATTTAAGAAGGCTCTTCCCTGACACACCCTTCAGCCCTTCTTCCCCTTGACAAAGCCACTCTTCTCAAAGATGCTTAGGGAGAAGTGAATGGGGCCAATGCGGGAAAAAAGTTTCCCTAGTGACTGCCTTGGCAGGGTTACACGGCTTTGTTTGTAGTGAACTCTCCAGCTATGAAATATATTGGGAGGCACTGCTTGCCTTATTCCAATTAAAATGAAAGAAAGTAACCTAAATGAACCCCTTAACACTGATGTGAATAAATGAAACCAGCTTCTACCAGCTAATTATGGATCTCAGCACATCAAGTATTGTTTAATGTGTAACGGATTATAATGTCCTTTTTTTATATAATTTCCAAACGGCGACATCTCGGACACAATCAGGGTCAGATATAAATGCTTGTGTTGTTTACGGTAGATTTAACAGCAGAGTAGCCATGGGAATAGCTGTATATGTATTTAATTGTAACAATTTAACCTCCAACTAATGGTGCCTGCTGGAGTTGACCCAGTAAAACTCCATAAATGACACAGGTTGACCCACCTGACCCCTGATAGTGGTCTGTCTTTATCAGACAGTCAATTTCTAATGATGTTCAAGCAGAAATCTTGGTGAATTGTTACAGATTAAATTGTGTATGGAAAGCAGTCCTTTAATGTTTCGTAAAGTTGGAGGTTTAAATGAGTAGCAGTTGGACTGATTTACATTTGTGAAGATTGGAATGCTAGACAAACAGTGAACCCATTTATTTTCCAACTGGGTAGCTTTGGAAATTTATCCTTATGCTAGCTAAATAGATAGAGGGAAAATAGTGTAATAAAAAAGTGGATTGAAAAGAATTAGCTCTGCTCTTAAAGGAAAATTGGTTTGTTTATTTGTGGACTTTTTCTTTTTTTTCTGTCGGATTACTGCCTGCTGCTGCTGATGATTGAAAATAGAGATTATGGGAGGATCTTGAAATCTTTAAGTTATTTATAGTCAACGCTCTATTACGGAATTTAGAGGTCCCTATTATTCTTCCCACCCCAATCCTGGTATCCTGGCTACTAACAACACAAAATGATTTGGAGTAGCTAAGTTGAAATGTAGAATTCTTACATAAAAGTTGTTCTTTGGTGTTTTTTCTAGTTTCCATCTTTTGTATTTTTATCCATTGACTGCAACGCTGAGAAAAATTCTTTTGTGCACTTTACAAGATTCGGTAAAGGAGTCTTAACTAGCACCACCATGTAACATTTGTTTTTCCCAAAGAAGTCACCTTTAATATCAACAAAACAAAAAATCAACAAAAAAAACCAAACAAACCAGTGGACCAGTGGGAAACAAAACCACCCCTGCACCCAGCATTGAGTCTGAACTGAGAATGTTTTTCAGCTGTGTATTCCTTTTGTTCCAGGCTAAGCCAGACCTTAGCAAACGATTTTTTTTTTTAAAAAAAAGCATTTACCAAATGAAAAAGACACTGCTGAAGTGCAAGTCGCTTGCATGGCGATACCTAACACGTGTGGTGGCTTCGTGCAATATTGTTTGCATCGAACTCCTGGTTGGAGGATTTTGCTCCTGAGGATTTTTGTTCCTCAGCCCTCAGAGAAGTGACACAGTTGGAATCACCCCGCACGGGAGTGCCAGGGTGCCTTTCCCAATAAAAGGTGTCGGTGCCTTTTGCTCGAGCAGTGCTGCCCTGCGGAGCCAGAAGCGCTCTGCCCATGCCTGCGTGGCGTGGGACCGCTTTCTGCACGAGTGGCTCTGAACTCACAGAACTCCACAGACCCCTGGCGCTCCAAGTCCTGGGAGAGGCTGCCAGCCCAGCCAGGCTCGGCTCTGTGAGACCCCGGGGCTCTGGCTGCACGGGAAGGCATCCTCAGCACGGTCCCCGCCCCGTCCTGTTGCTTGTGATGATGCTTAGGGTTCAAACTCCGCAGTTGTTCCCGTAATTGTGCAAGCTCGGTGACAAGCGTGTTTGGCAAAGGCTGGCGTGAGGTTTGTGCGGGCCCCTGGGTGTTAAATGTGTGAATTGTGCGCTCGTTAGGTGACAAAAGGTAAGCACCGGGTGAAAAACCTGTAATCCTGGCGTGCTGGCTCCCAGGTACAGTGGGACAGGGCAGGTAAGCAGAGGAAGCGGGATGAATTCTGGCCACTCGCACTTTCAACCTCATTTGACTCCCAAAACCAGATTTAACCTCTCCTAAAGCGAAAGAGCTTCATCTGTAACTACTTCAGACTGGGTTTGCACGCCGCCAGATTTAAACCTGGCCCAGCTTTCAGATGGGAGGGTAAATTGAAGCCTAGCCTCCCACTAAGGTTGGGGTTTTTCTATGGAATTGGCATCGGATGCAAATCAGGGCACAGTTTGGGCACGCAGATTAAACGGAGCCGAGGAGCATATTAAGACGCCACTGTGTTAGGAGTATATAATTAGGCAAGATTATTACTCTTCTAGCAGGCAGATGGTAGTCTTCAGCCTTCCCTAAAACCCTCGCCCAATTTTTTTTAATAGGCATGCAAGATGAACAGGAAAGAATATACAATAGGCTGCATTAACATGCCAGATTGGACTGAGCACCATAAATTGATAACGGTACTTTTGACACGGCTGTGACATTAGTAGAATGACCATTATAATTAACCTACATCCTAGAACCCCTGTCATATTTTACAGTGGCAAAAGGAAGGCCATTTATATCACAAAATGACCTCCGTTATCACCTTGTTTGGAAGGGAAGGTGTGCCTGGACTAATCACAAGAAGTATAAAACTTCCATTTTGAGAAGTAGCTCTCTCATTGTTCAGAACAGATATTTAAGGAGATCTCACTGCTGTCTGTCATCTTTTCTGATGCACAGGACATGTGTCAAGGTACAGAAGACTACTTAAGAAAGCAAGAGAAATATTGCAGTGAAGGGAGATGGCTTTTTGTGTGCCTCCCCTGGTGATGCCAGATCTTTGTCGCTGTAGGAAGAAACAAAACCTGGAAGCATTTAGTTGATTTCCTGAGGATTCAGACAGTTCAGGCTTACCCCACCTACACCCTTCCCCTCTGCTTTTAGCAATCCGTGATGAAACCTGGGCTCTGCTTTTCCCTTTTCCTCTCTTTTTAAATGTTGGACTCCCAGTACAGCTCCCATTAACGTTAGTCTGCATCACTAAGAGAACAAAGCCACTCTTTTACACCACAGCTCATCGGTCCATACCTGAGGTTTATTAATTCTGGGGTTGTGTCAAAATGCCCATTTCAAAGGCTGGAAAGTGGGAGCTGTGCCTGAGTTTGTACATTTTCACCAGTACCACGCAGAATCCCAGTTCAACTTAAAATGGCAAAGCTCAACTCGGCGTGCTTTTCACGTACTATTTTATAAAAAATGGGTGTGGACAATATGTTAACTTGTATACTAAATTTTGAGACAGGCAATGAAAATAGTACCCGGATATCCAGGCCTTCAGAATTTATAAAATGACCACTGATGCAAAAATCTAATATTGGTGGTTGAAATAAGGATGTCCCTGGCATTGTATTCCCTCTCCCCCTTGCTTGACAGAAAACAAAGGCAGCATTGTGTGGGCGTTTTACAGTTTATACCTGAGGTAGGTGTTTACAGCTATGTCGGGACAGCAATTTCAATGAGTGTGTGACCATTTTCAGTCCAGTTTCTATTAAAATAAAGGCAATTTCAGAGAGAAAGGTGGAACAGGTGATCTAAACACCTCTCAGCAGTAGCAGGTGGGGGTCTCAAGCCTTACTCCAAGCTGACTTCAAACAGGAGAGAGGAAATCTCACAGGAGCAGGGAACGAGGTGCTAAAGAAGCTGGCAGAGAGTGAGGGGAAGGACACACAAACTCCGGGAAGTGGGACAGCCAAAGGCGGGCTGACATCACCAAAAGTGTCAGGCAAAGATGCAGCTGAGCCCCCTTGCAAGATTTTCCACTCCATTTTGTCAGCCACACACATGCAACCTGACAAAGTGTGAAAGGCAGTGTCTGTTTACGGGTTTATTTTTTCTGGTGGTTTCCTTCCCCTCCGTCAGCTTTAAATTTTCTGCAGAAATTAGGTGTTTTTGAGGTTACTGTCAACGTGAGGTGAAGGGCCTCTGGGGAGAAGTTAAATACGTTTACAGACAAGAAAGGGGAGCACTGACACCATGAAGATGACTGCTACTAAACTCTGCAGGGACTTAGGCGATGGAAAAACTTCAAATTAGGAGTAAGCTGGACAGAGACATGAGAGATAAGAGGACGCTAAAACCTTTAGGCTAGGAGCAGAGCTTAATATTCACAAAAAATTGCTACCGCTTTAAGCATCAGTATCAAGAAAAACGTGGGGGAAATATCTCCAAAACTGTCTGGCTGGAGCAATTAGATCCTGGAGCTGAATAGCTTTATGAAAGGGAAAATAGGAGACAATGCCTATTTGACACCAGGGGAGCAGGCTCAGTGGCTCAGGAGCTCTCTTTCAGGCCTGTGTGTGCAGCCTGTCTTCCTCGAGTACAGTGTGTAAGACAATGCCTTTTTCTCCTCGCTCTGAAAAAGTCACATTCAGGAGGCCAACAAAGGGACAGGCATGTTAGGAGTTAGTTCAGAGCTGGGGTTCATGGCCTGAACAAAAGTCCCTTTTAAGTGACGGGAGCCTAATTACCATCCACACCGAGACTTGCACTGGATGGTGAGATGTAGACACACAAAAATAATAAAGTAAACAGTGAAGTTGTCCATAAAAGCAGAGAAAACACTGAATCTTCACAAAAAAGCACTAGGCAAAAATGGGCAGGCATCTCTCTGGGCCAGGAGCAGCTACTTAAAGGGTGGGAATGCGAGGGTCATGAAAGAGCAAGACCGAAGGATGGGCTGCCCCAAGGATCAGTGAGACACGTGCTAATATGATTATTACCTAGCTTGAAAAGCAGAAGGGGCTGGAAGGAGCAACTGGGCCCAGAACATCAGAAAAAACCTCAGTGTTGGCAGAGAGAAAGTAGTAGTGCAATCTGAAGAAAGAATTCTGTATTCTCATGACCATTGCATGCATTCTGTTAGGAAAAAAACCTAAATGGGCAATGATAACTGAAAATGAAATGTGGACCCAAAAC
This sequence comes from Donacobius atricapilla, assembly GCA_013397315.1. Taxonomy (NCBI): domain Eukaryota; kingdom Metazoa; phylum Chordata; class Aves; order Passeriformes; family Mimidae; genus Donacobius; species Donacobius atricapilla. The sequence goes on along the minus strand of WBMY01018124.1, from coordinate 215,512 downwards.
AAAGAGCACTGCATACTCCGCAAAACTACTGTAGAGAAGGACCCAAAGGTTTTAAAATTTTATAGGGGAAGAAAATGTGAAATTGGGGAACAAGGCTAAACAAGTCCTGCAATAGCTGGGGAGCCTTGATACACCCACTGGTGATTTTTGGATATTGTTGATGTGTTTGTGAATAAAAATTTTCTCTTCAATAAATAAATTACATATTGGTGGAATTCATAGCTAGAGTAAAAGGAAAAAGCAAATCTAAAACCCCTCAATAACATTATTTGGTATATAAGGGGCACCAGAAAGTTTAAAAAGTTAAACTGAAGTCTTATAAACACATCCATACTCAGAATCTGCTGTGTGGTTTGGATTAGCTTGAGCAGAGGAAGAAAAAAGGGATCCTAAAGGACAACAGGAATTATTAATGAAATGGTGAGTGACAAGATTTTTTCTGTTTAAAAGAGAGCAGAAAAAAGGTTTCATAGCAGATCTGAAACCCCCAAGCTGGTGATGGCCAGGTGTCTAACCAGGTGGAGGTTTATTGTTATACAAGTAACAAAAACCAAAAGATTTGAAGCTATTAATGAGAGAATGTAGTCAGGGGGAGGCTTTGCCACAGGAACCACAGAAGAGCTATGTTGGGGCATCCACAAAATAGGATTTTTTGTGAAAAACAACAAAATTTATTCTTCAGAGGGCCACTAATACCAAATTGTGAGGAAGAAGGGTACCCTACAAGCAGTCTACTTTATTTGGCTCCATGAAAGCTATTGCAATAGAATCGGGATTGGGGTCACTTTTGAGAATTTCTGAAATTCTTTGAAACTCCTGGAACCACTCTCTGTTTTCACTAGTTGAACTAGACTATACTTCAGGTAAATTCATTCTTTCTCAGTCTAAGACATCTGTAAGACTATTTCAGCAACCTTTTGCCCAAAATACATGCAAAGTAAAAATCAAATAAAAGATTAGATTGAAGGCTCAGGAATAAAAAAGGCTGAGAATTATTAAATAACCCAGTTAAGCTCCATTTCAGAAGCCTCTAACAGCACTTTTCCGGAGGGATCAGTGGCCCCAGGGAACACTAGGATGTGTGTTAGCTGCAAAGTGAAATTGAACATTAGTTCACAGTTGTAATGGTAAGAGAGGAATATTAAAAATATTCATAACAGCTGTGCTTTTTTTGGGGGGGGGCTGAGGGGGGAAGAAAAAGAAAGTTCACTTCCTCGGATCCAAGAGTGCTAACTATGATGAAAATCTTTTGCACTCCGGCTAACAAACATTGTCTGCTTTGCTTGACTGATGAAGATTAGCTGACTTCTTACATTAAAGAAGTTTGTCTTGTAGGGGCTGAAGTGACAAGACAATAACTAAGTGCTAATTGTGCATAACCAACGCTAAAGATATGCAGCCCCATTATGGCATGTAATAAATGAAGCGAACAACAGAAATATATTAGGCGCTTTAATAATGATACCAGAATCACGGTTTGGAAAAAAAAAAAAAAAACCAAAACCCAGGATGTGAAGGGTTTAGGAAACGAAACCTAGGACACTCTGAGTGTGTGTGTGTGTGTGTCTCTCAAATGGGTTCTGTGGGAGCCTCTGCCTGCCTTGCTCAGAATACGGCTTCTCAGTTCTGTGGCAAGACAAAATTGATATAGGATTTTAAATAGCATTAGAACCTATAATTACTTTGCATTATTATATAGTTTAAGCAGCGGTTATTACTTGCCTGGTATTTTAATTTCCCAAGCAACATGATGAAAAAGGTCAATTTGGCTTTTTTTTTAAAGAGCGTAATTGTAGTGTGCTACACTTATTAGCAGCTGTACGTTTTATGGTTCTTTAGGGATGTTTGATTTTTAAATGACTACAGTGTTAAAAAATAATACACTGTAGGACAAGGTGAGTTAGGAAAGCTTATTTAGAGCTGTGTCTAGCTTTGTCATGTTAGACTATTATCCTCCTAATTTTTCATTGCTCCCCTAAAAATGTATAATCTTGCGTTTCTTCCCAACTGAAGAAATGAAAAAAAAATATGAATGCCATAAAACCTTAAATAGGATCATGTAATAACCGAATAATAACTGAAAATAGTAGGGACATTAAGGAGTGGACATAATTGGCTCTCTCTCACACTTCCTAGACCTCATAGGAAGGCAAAGCTGCTGTCAGCTCTGGTGGAGTCAGAAGTGGAGCTCTCGGTGAAATCCTGACAGGATTTGGCCACCACTCGGAGCGTAGCTGGTATAAACTTGGCTCCATTTACCTCTGAAAAAAATCAGTTACAATTTTACCATTTTAGACATTCGTTCTCCAACTCTGCCATATGGGTGATGCTTCAGAACAGGGTGTCAGGTTTGGATCCTTGGGATTTTTATAACCTACGGTTTGGATATGGAAATAAAAATAGGACTGTAAGAGGTCCAGTGCTGCTACGGAGGAAATGCTGGGAACAACATCTTTTAAATTTAAATGATTACAGTTCTGGCAACAGGAAGAAACAATGTGTACTTTAAAAGAAATACATGTGATATAAATGAAGAATTAAAGTGAAATTAATGCAACAATGACAAATGGCACTGCTATGCTCTTCTGCAAAAAAGGATCTCAAAGACCTTTATAAATATTAATTAATTAAACCTGACAGACAGCCTTTTGAAGGAGAGGAAGTAACATTATTCTTTTTTATTGATGCGGGATTTGAGGCACAAAAAGTTTTCTGGCCAAGGTCATGAAGGATTTTCTGTATCAGTCCCAGGAATAGCATCCAGGTCTTACTCTTGATCTTGGGGTTCTGTTACTGGAAAGTGTTTCCTCTTTGGAATGTATGCCCACACCAGTGCCAAGCTGGCACTTAGCTTATGGAACAGACCCAAG
>WBMY01018124.1:192642-207642 GCA_013397315.1 Donacobius atricapilla | reverse complement strand
ATCAAAATAATACACACACATGGTTTTAAATGTAATCAGACATTTACTGAAATAGACAATCAGCTTTTCTTCCCCTTAGTAGGTTTGTGTATTATTCAGGATTTCAATTCAAGCTGTATGCACTGAAGGGCAGAATTTGGCCCTTAGCAAATACTTCAGACAACATAAGATGCTATTTGGAGAAGCATAAAACCACATAAAAGAATCTAAAAGTTAATGAGAGAGACAAAAAAAAATTATCTAAGGATCTAGATTGCAAAGCACATTGAAAAGCATAGTTTTGAGAACATGTAAATTTTACATGCTGAGTATTATTTAGATTATTAGATGGAGATTCCTTAGACATTTCAAAGTGACTTTGGGACACAAGTACCACTGGCTTTAAATAGCCTATATTTTCTTACTTCCCACAAGGTATTTTTGAAAATCCTCCCTGTCAAATTGTAGAGAAAAGGAAGCAGGTAAATTTGTCCCACATGAATTTTCATGAATGCCTGGAAAACTTACTTCACTCCCACCCATCCTCCCTTCCCTGGAACAGTTTTCTAAATGCTCATTGAAAATTAAACGTGCTTCCAGCCAAGGGGAGAGGGGAAGCTGCCCCACTTTGCCTGCTGAGGTTACACCACACAAGAAACAAGAGCAGAGGGTTCCCACTGACCCAGCCCATCCACAGCCCTCCTGGCTGCCCCCACTGGTATCCAGCAAAAAAAAAAAAAATGGTGGCTTTGCTTGAATTAACTCTGGTTCAATAGAGACTTCACACAAAGAAAGGAAAAAGCTGGGGAACAGGTTGACCGCAGGAGAAAATGACCACTTTTGAAACAGTCCTGGATTCTGTCCTCTATCCTCAGCGCTGCTTGTACGTGTTTCTCTAAGCCCCTTTCTTTTGAAATCTTTTGTTGACAAAACTGGGGTGTTGAAAGAGGGAAACACTACTAAGTTGCAGAACAGGATGCTCAACAAATCGAAGCCCTTGGCCTCCAAGCTAGATTTCCAACACTTCCCAGCTGCAGGTGGTGAGGTGGAAAAATTTCCACGAGAGCTCGGCTGTCTGGGCACTGAATTACTTCAGGAAATGTAAAAGTGCAAGTGTCATAACATAGCAGCAATTAGATAACATGGTTTAGATGCCTATCCAGATTAGGTTAAAACCTTGTCCCAAATTTCAGACACTGCAAAAGGGGTGAAGAGTGAGAAAAGTCAAACAAAACAGCCCAGTTGTTTTAAGCATGTTGAGGAAGGCATTCATGCACAACTGCTGAAGCATGCTTAAATGTCTGCTAAAATCAAAGGCTGATTCAGTGTTTGCCTTGCTTGGCAATGCTGCAAAAATAGGGTTAGTTTTGCCAAATGTGAGCTGAGAAACCCTCTCACCTCAGTCCCCTTCTTTTTCTTTTGATAGCAAACTCAGGGACTGAAGGATTAACTGGATGCTGGAAGTGCTCTGATACTCCCAACCCTGTTTGTGAGGATGCCCAGCATGTGCCGCCTGGGAACACGTCTTTTAACCAAGTCACAAATTTGCTTCATTTTAAATTTTCTTTAACCACTCTGACTTCGCTGAGGGTGAGCTGTGGAGCTTCTCTGAGACCTACACTGCTAAAAAATTTGAGTTGGTGGCTGGATCTCGGGCAGGCAAGAATGTGACAGCAGGGCACGGCTGCAGTTCCAGAGCACAGTCACCGGCTGCTGTGTGTCAGTGTGTTTAGCTGCCACCTTTAGCTCACCTGCACGTGTAAATCCCATCTGGCTCCATCAGGCCACGAGTGACATTGAGCATGTGTGTGTCTGCAGCTGGACTGATGCCTTAAGTTTGAGCTTTCATGTATTTCAGGCTCTGTGCTGCCCAGGGGTGCAGCTCTGAGCTCACACTCAGCGTCACTCAGCTCTGCACAGAGCAGGGACACAAAACAAATCCTTCTCCTGCTGCACACCAGGGACAACTTTCAGCCCAAAAGCACAAACAAGGGTGGGCTGGAGGGAGGAACAAGAAGGATGGGACCTCACAGCCTGAGGCTGTAATTGGACAATTAAACCCCAATATGCAAATGGACCAAAACTTATAAAAACGTGAGACTTTGTGACCAGTTGTCCATTTTGTGACCATTCTTATTCCATCTTGGGTGTAGCCCTGGTCAGGTCCTGTCCTGCCCAAGGTGCACCCTAAAGGCCTTTCAATAAATCCCTGCTTTATTCTCCTGCTCTGTCCAGTCTCTGTTCCAGGTCAGCCTTCCCAAGGCATCACTGGGTTTGGAGTTTTTTTGGCACGCTGAAGGCAGGAGGGGCAAATCTCTCTCAGGTGAAGCTGCTTCTCCTCACACCCTTCTAACCTATTCAACTATGGTAGAAGAAAGTAATCGTGTGTAAGCTGAAGTCCAACAGTTAATGCAGAGGGTTGTTCTCTTTTTTTTTGCCTATTTGTACCTGGGGTGTATGTACTGCTTTCATCACTGTCGGTTGTAATTTAATGTAGATATCCAGTTTGTTCCATCTGCTTACACCAAACTGTTTGCTGAACTCTGTCCTGCATCTGCTGATGATCATGAAACAAAGCCTTTTTTTTTTTTTTTCTCCTCTGCATACTGCATGAAAGAATTCTTTATGCAAAGTTAATGTGGATGAATTCCATTTTCGAACACCTCCAAACCAGACATTCAAAACAAAATATAGATTTACTTCTATATCCTTCCCTAATTAGATTATTTGTGTCCTGGGAAACAATCTAAGCTTTCATTTCAAGTAAGTATTACCAGCCTTAATTTTGCCTGGAAAAATTTGAAGCATGACCAGACATTATGGATGTAATACCACTTTTCTAAAGCTCTGGTTTGAAAAAGCTCTGGGAGGTGGGAATTTTGTTGTTCGGTCAATGGAGTGTTAACTCCAAAGCCTAAATCACACAACTTTAAAAAACCTTTTTCATCTTAGGAGCAAATATAGCTACATCGTTTATGTCACAGTCTGCTACCCTGTCCCTTCAGTCATGCAGTCAGATCATCAAACTTTCAGTTTAAAGCTAAAATGCAATTTTAAGGAGTATTCTGGCCAAATTTACTGTCTGCTTTTAATCAAGTCACAAATTTGTTTCATTTTAAATTTTCTTTAACCACTCTGATTGACTCAAATGAAAAGCAGGGATGATTGTGCACGGTGCACAATGATCTATGCCTGATATTGTGGAAATAAATTCAAGTTAAAAATGACCTCCCAATGCACTCAGGGCTCTGCTTTGCACCACCACTCATGCATCGTGACATTCTTAAACTTCTACCAGTAAAGTCAACATCAATATTACATCCATTTCTACAAAGCAACCATATAAACTTCATCTTTCTACACATGCTTTACTTTAAATCATGCATATAAATCCATCTACACGCACAGGCTGAACCTAAAAATTTGCAGATACTCAGCTGACGTATTTTCATTGTCAAACTCAGGCAACTTAAAGCCAAATTTAATGCTCCAACTCACATAAGAGTCAGACTGCAATATCCCAAGCTGGTTCCCAGCCTGGGGTGGGTCTAACTGGCTCAGACAAAGCACTGTGGCCAGGCACTGCTGCGCTGGGAGGCTCATGGCCCAGCTAAGGAGGCACTTGCCACTCAGGTGTCTCTGTTGCCACACTGTTCCCTGTTGCCTTGATTTTTTTAGTCTTCTCTTCTGTTTCACAGTTTTCGTGGTTTAGATTGTTTCTTATGCACGGGGTTGTAAACACTAGCAAATGTTTTCATAAATTTAAGGAAAGTTTTCATTCCTGTTCTTAGAGCTATGGACAGCTGATGGACAGTTGTCTTGACCAGTAGGATGGGGAGAGGTGTCAACCTTCTCCCCCAGTCCCTGGCCTTTGTAGAAATACTATAAAATGGAGTCAGATCTTCTTAATAAAATAGTTCATGCCTTTCTCACCAAAGTGTGTGTGTGTGTGTGTGTGTCTGTGTGACGAACAGCGTCATTCCCAGACCTGGAAGCTTGTTTACAGCTTTGTCCTATGTCCTGCACCACGTGGATGTCACTCAGGGCTGGACTTGTACCTTCCAGTTGAGACAAAGCATTGCTGAGCTCCCTCTGCCACCTGCCCTCCTTTCTTCTCACCTGAAGGACGGATCTCAGTCCTTCAGTGACTCAGGTGGCCTCGGTGACTCCAGTCCCGGGTGGCTCACTGCTAACTTTGGCAGCACTGACAGGAACAGGGTGGAGGGAGGATGACTTTCGCCACACTCATGCCCTCACAAGCCACATGGGTGCTGCTCCATGCAGCAGCCACCAGCCCGTGTGGCAGCATCATGCACCCGATGTTGCGGGGTGCAGGTCACTTGCAGCCCCTCCCAGGAGGGAACCAGGGTCCCCTGCAAACAGGAACGTGATGAGTTTGTCCCTTGCAACCTCCACGTTGCTGCAGAGGAGGCAGAAACCCACAGAGATGCTGCCAAGGTGCACTCCAAACTCATCCACCCGCAAAGGGAAGGAGGGGTCCAGGAAGAAAGGAACCAAAGTGAACAGAAAGCCCCCGATGTGCAATGGCCAAGCTTCCATCATTCCCCAACACTTCTATTGTTTCTCCTTTGACTAAGGAGCAAAGGTCTAAGTGGTGCATATGGAGTTTGCCCCTGGAGATGGGGGAAGGGAAGGAAATTAAGGTACAAATATATAATTAGCTGCCTAATGTGAGGGACATAAAACATAGACATTTTTCATTCTGCCCCAGAGGTGACTGAGAATGTAGAATCTCTGGGTGAGAAATCAATGCACAGACTGTCAGGTAAATACATATTGAAATATAAGTGGGGGGTAAGTTAATAGTCCTGTGAGGTCATATAATAAGGTCTATAGTTCTCTCATCAGCACTGTGAACAATGCAGTTACTGTGTTCCTCCCCTGGTGTAATAGCAAAGACGGTTGCTAGACTCTGAAAATAAATTATGCCATGCTTTATTAAATGGTAAACAGCTGTTCCAGCCACAATACAGCACATGCTAATTGAAGAATGCCTTAAGCAGTCCTATAATAAAAAGCTTTTAAGGGTTGGAGAGGAAAAAAACCAGCCAGCGTCATGACAGACTTACTATCATGGGTTCCCTTAGTTAAAATTCAACACATGGGTCATTCAAGGTGAGAAGTATTTTCTGGGAGAAGATCTACAGTAATGAACATTTAAGAATCATTAGCAGGCTCTTTCATGCCACGATGCTGTAGGCAAAGACAGACGTGCTTAGGTAGGAAGTACAGCCACAAGGTTCACACCGTGTTTCCATGTCTTGTTTTGCTAACAGATATGTACCCAGGAATACAACAAACGTGCCAGGAGAATTGCACTTTCTGAGGTGGTGATCCCCAGCCCAGAAACCTCACTGCTCCCGGGAATCACCCTGGAAACCTGGGCAGAGAAAGAGAACCATGGCACGAGCTGTGAAAGAGCACACAGAGGAAAGAGAGAAGATGATACATGGCACGGTGAGCCCCAGAGTGGCAGCGTTTCCTGAGCAGGTGTGTCACTGTCCCTCGTGTCAGCCTGGTTCTGTCGAGATGAGGAGGTGGGCAGTGCCCAGCAGTCACCATAGGGGCTACCAGGAATGCCAAGGTACACTCATTTATTTGTTTATTTTTTTACATTTAGAGGTCTCTCCTGATCCCTGCAGTACCTTTCTAAGCAGCCTTGTTCAAATATCCCTGCTTTGCACCTCAGTTTTTCCCATCTTTACCTTGCATTAAAAGAACTGGAAGCCTGAATGCGGAAGTCCCCTAAGAGTCCTGAATGATAGGTACTATGAAAAATATAAATGTATTTATAGCAGCCACTACCTGACACGAGCATTTGCCCAAGAATGACATTCAGATGTATGGCACTCAGACTACCAAGCACCTGCTTTCAGGGAAATTGCCCTCAGAGCTAAACTAGAAGTGAGTGCGCGTGCATGGGTGTAAGTGTGTGTGCAAAATAAAACCAGCAGGAACAGTTTCACAGGAGAGAATAATAAGGAAAAGAGCCGTGTTTTCCCCACTACACCACACAATAATTCCTCGTCCTGTCTTTGGGTTTTCTCCTTTCTAAAAAAAACACTGTAAGATGAGTGCTGCATGGTGAGCGAGAGGATTTTTTTTTTTTTTTTTAATGTTTGCAATAAGGAAAGTGCTTGGGAATGAGGAATAAAGGATATGCGTCAATCCATTAGATGGCATGCAAATATTTCATTCTGCTCATACAAATCATATGATGCGCTTGCAAATTCCCGCAACAAAGCGCTGGTTTAATGGAACTGCTCTTCCTATAGAAATGGAAACAGGTAAAGTTTTCCTTCATTGGACTGTGTGAGCATTTCCTTTATAAATAAAAGCTGCAGTATCTGAGGTATTTCCTTTGTTGTGTCACCTTTAGGACTTACTATTTGAAGTATTCCATTGAAATGGCTACGCTCTGTGCAGTGTTCAGAATTTTAAGTAAAACCTTAAACAGTTACAAATCAAAGCATGGGGGTACTTTGAAGAAGCACATACACTATATACATTGCATTCTGCATGCATATGCATTGCTGGTATCTATATATCATTGACACGTTCACAAAAAAAAATTACAGCTATGGGAAAAAATATTTCAAGCAAAATATAAACATTAAAAATATATATAATTTCAAAACTCAGATTTGAGCATCTTGAGGGCTGGTTCTACATGCTTTTGAAATATGTCAGAGCCTAAGAGAAATCACTATGACATTTTTGCAGCATTAACCCAGTTGTTTTGATAAATATTGCACTACAATAAGAAGATACATTAATTAAATAATTACAAATAATGATTTTTTCCCTCATGTATTTATTAAATATTTTAGATTTTAAGGTATTGATATTTTGCACCTGCCTCTGGTTTTATAGCTTCTTCCTCACTCTCTGTGATTTTTGTTCCTCTTCTAAAGAGAATGCTTGAGGAAATTCCGTGCTGTCTCACTCAAATTTATAATTAATGTAGCAGAAAATTATATTTCTAATTAAATAAAACTGAGCATGAATTGAGGCAAATGCTTGAAGCATTATAAACAGTACAAACTTGGGAGAGGAACAAAATCACAAACAATGAGCAGGTAATGTAACTGCATATATTAGAAACATCTCAATTATTACATCCACAAAGGCAGAACCTAAAAAGCTGCATTTCATAAGAAGGTGTCATGTTGACATATATTGCTCATTAAAAAAGGTGCCGTTTGTATATGGGTTACTGTTCTTCATATGCATGAATACTACTAACACTTTGTGGGAAAGGAAAGCCCTTGAGATTTTGTGTAGTTTGAATATTTAATGTAACAATAGTTTGCTCCCTAATAAAGAAAGGAAAGAAATTTGGGAGACGAGGACATAAATTTGCCTATTTATTACGTTGTGCTGACTGCAGCTGGGTATCGGCGCCCCCCGTACACCTCTCTAGATCTGCTGTTAAAATCAGTGACTGCTCGGAGGCTGCTCTTCAACCAAAACCACAGAAACTACAGACAAGAAACTCCCCCCAGTCCCCTTTTTAAGCAGAAAATAGCAGGCGGCGTATACAATATTCGCATATTACATATATGTGTGTGGGTGTGCACTAACCTACTAGTTATCTCTGCTCACACCCCGGCTGTCAGGAAACTGCCAGCTGCACAGGCGATAAGGTGGGCAGTTTAAAGAAGATACCAAAGCCTTAAGCTCCTTAATGTGCCACGAATCAATCCGGAGAAAGCAAACAACTTGAAAAAAGGGGGTTATGCGCGTTTAGGAAATCCCTCCCGCCCTTGCCTCGGCCGGAGCTGGAGTTTTCTCACCCCGATGACCCCTGGAGTGGCCTGCAGGGACGGTGGAAGGAGGCCGCTCCAGGAGGCAGCTCGCTGATCGAGGAGTTGCTGGGGGGCAGAGGTGTAAGAGACGGTTCAAAGACCTCTCGTCTGCCTCACGACCATTGTCAAGGACAGAGACTGTAACCCCAAGGACAGAGACCGGAACCCTAAAACCCCAACAGAGGAGTTCTGGCCTGGCTGTGGANCTCTCTCACTATCCTTTATCTCCTTTCTTCTCCCTCTATCGCATTTGCTGTGGCACTCAATAAAGGTGCATTTGTTGTTGAGTAAACTGTTGCTGTCCCCTGCTGTGTCTTTTGAGATCACTAAACGAACCATCACAACCCCCGCTCGCATGAGCGGATCGTGACAAGAGGGACCCCAAACCAAGCATGACCGGATGGACGTGGCCAAATCACCGTCTGGAGGCCGCTCCGCGCCAGGAGCAGCAGGGCTTTTCCCACCTGGTGGGGCCCCTGCTCCACCTCCCTCGGGTGGTGTTAGGAAAGGGATGCGTCGCGGGGTGGGAGCCCGCGCCCCGTGCCCGGGGAATTGCTGCTCCCCAGCTTTCCTGAAGGCAGCAAACATGCCCGGGCGGTGGAGGCACGCCTTGCCAGAGGCAGGAGTTCACTGCTCCCGTCTCACGGCCCACTTTCATCTCCCCTGCAGAAGATCAGGCTCTCTCAGTTAGAGGAATTAATTCTCTGTTGTGAACGGGCATGTGCAAAAGTGCTCTGGAAATGAGGGTGTTTGGGGGCTACTGCCTTTGTTCAGGCACCCCAAAAATGGGGGAGTTTTAGCAATGGTTTGGACTCCAGCCATTAACTCCCGAGTGCTCCCAGCTGCCCTGCAGGACTGGAAAGGCACGAGCCTTCCTTGGAGAGGAACAGAGACTGAAACGGGGGGAATCACTGCACAAAGGGCATTAAAATGCTGAACTCCCGGGCTTTTCAATCATGGTGGGCTGCCTAACTGTCTTCTACACTCCTGAAAACCCCCCTCATCAGCAGTTTGATCAAGGTGACAGAGGCAGTCTGGGATTTAATCCCGTCTAGGATTAAAACTCAACAGTTCCTGCCCCACGGTCCTCAGCATGCATCTACTTTGAAAGAGAGAAGTTCTTATTTTTTCCGTACTGTCAGGAGACGCGGCCACAATGTGGTCAAGGTTGTCTTGTCAATTTATCTGTTATTTATGTAGAGCGGGGGCCTCCTGAGCTGCACTGAGGTAAAATTTAAGCTGAGGAGGAAATACAGCAGGATGGGAGTTGTCAGCCTCTGAAATTCAGTGGAGACACTCACAGGCAAATGTTTAGGGGGATATTATAAAAGCTCTAGTAAATTTTTCCTAAACAGCATACATTGTTATATGATGATATGAAAGCAGGCTCTATAGGACTACCAAATCCAGACTTTATTTCTCTTCATATTCTACTTATTCAGACTTAAGGAAGGTCTGCACAAAGTCAGGGCATAGCAAGATAACATGATTTAGAGGGAAAAATATTGGAGAGAGACTGCAAGGCATTATATGGAGAGTATTTCCATATTTACTTTGAAATTTCTTGGGAAACCTGAGTTAGCTTTTGTTTTTTCCAGGAATAAACAACTTTTTCCAGGAACAAACCCACATCAGACCTGACATGCCTACTACTTTACATAGGTTTCTTTTCCCCTGAAACTTAGGAAAACCTTCTGTGGGAAATATCTACCTGTGGCTTTAATATGGATTTTTTTTTTTTTGATAGAAATATGAAGAGAGAATAGTAGAGGAAAGATCTCAAAAGCATCAGCAAAAATCATTACAAGAGAGATGGCATCTAGCTGTAGATCACATATGCTGTATGTATTGCACTACACGCTGCCTTTCCTGTATTTTTAAAGGAGGGGTTACCAAATTACATCTCAGACATGACAACAGATAACTGCAGAGATCGGGATGAGATGTCCCTCCACCTGCAATATCCCTAACCCCAGAAAATCTTGGCTAACTCAGCAAAAGTCATCTCACTCTGTTCCACCACCCTGCCTCTCAAACTGGTTCCTCTGCCCCCACTGGCAGACACCAGATACGACAGATTAAAACACCATGGCAAAGCCAGCATCCCTGGGCAGCACTCTGGAGAAGGGGAAAAGGGGATTCTGTCTGGTTCCTCCTGCTGTTACGACTCCGAGCCCCTAAAGGTGAGCTGATAGTGCAGCTCGTGACTGTTGCAGCAGTGAGCAGCAGGCGCTGCTGCCAGCACAGCCAGGCTGCAGGGCTGGGAGAGCAGAAAGGGTGAATGAAGCAATCCTGCTCCACTGAGGTGCCCGTGCAGGTAAATCCTGCTCTGGGCTCTCTCTGTGATGTCCCAGCCTTGCTCTAGGGGTTGGGGCAGGCTGCTGAAGTCAAGGAGGTGTGGTGCTGCAACAGTTTGAGGGATGGGGGAGAGGCAGATTGGATCGGTCACAGAATTTCACAGGCTCTGGCCCAACACAGCAGCCCCTTGGCCCTCCCTGTTGCACTGAGTCTGTGGCCATGCATCTTCACGTGTGTGCATCTCCTTGTGTGTTTCTGGAAGGCAACAGCTCTGTCTTGGAAGTGGTAGGGGAAGGTTGTTCTTAAAAATGAAATACATGTAAGTGAGCAATGCGGGTGAAGGCACTCTTGGGAGGAGGGACATGGATGGCTATGGACATTTTCATGCCCTTCCTCCAAACTTGAGCTCAAGCTGAGTTTGTGACCTCATCTCCTCCTCCCTGGGGAAATATACCCTGCCACAGATGCAGCAAAGCCCAGTCAGATCTGTCCTGGCACCTGTACCAGCTGCTGTTGCTCCATGAAGCATCTGAAAAATATCCCACAGACACCCATAACCATTCCACCCACCCATAACCTTAAAGGGAGAGAAGTCCAGCAGCACTGAAGGAGTATTCTCTATTTTCCTGCACCTTTTGGAGGCCCTTTGTGCCAGTGTAGAGAAGATTTTAGATGCTGCCCAACCAAAAAGGAGCTACTACTGCTCCAAGGCATTGCTGGTGACCTGATTGAAGCACAGTTAAGCAGAGGATAACATTTTCACTATCCCTGCTCCAGTTTACAGTCCCTGTAAACCTCAAGTTCCAAAATACACCCACTAGAGAAACAGAAAGTAGTGAAGATCACAGAGGTTCCTGACTCAGTCTTTTCCATCCTTTTTCTGCCAGCAAACCACAGGCCATTAGATGAAATGCTAACTTGGATTGCAGATCTTCTATTTATTCCTCCCTACAACTGTTCAGTCCTTTGTCTGTTTCTACCTCATTCTATTCACCTTCCCTCCTTTTTATTGCTATTCCTTTTATTGTTACCTTTCTCTACTATTCAGGCTTTTTTGTTTCTACCAGGTCCATCCCTGCACATTTACTCACTCTCACTTAACACATGATGTTTTTGTGTGGAACCTGACCCAACTCGCCATTCCACCCAGGTTTCAAGCCTCATTTTCCACTGCAGTGCAATTTCTTTCTAGCTCTGGTAACATTTCAGGAATAAAACTTTTTTTAAATTGCAGTGTGGGGCTTCCAGTACTTTTAGTTTGATAGTTACCAACGTTTCTGAGGATTTAAAGAGGCGTTTGGCATGGTCACCATTACAAATTTAGGACATGTTCTGTTGATCCATGGTTTAACCCTGCCTTTCCTATCACCCGTGAATTTAGGTGGGATGTTTTTTTAGGGGAGTTGGAACTATGTGATCTTTAAGGTGTCTTCTAACCCAAATTATTCTATGACTCTATGACTCTGTGATTCTTGGTAGCTTTAGAGGTGAGTTTAAAGTCCGTATTAAGGATGATGAATGATGATAGGTGAATCAATGGGGGAATGTTTCCCTTTCTATAACCAGCCGCTGGTTGTACGAGCTGTCAGGGAGGGGATTAGGACAGACCCCTTTAGAAAGGGGCCCACCAAAGTCTTATTTATTAATGCAGTGAGAATGGTTATAAGGGATATTCCTGTTCATAATTTGCTGCTGTAATTGGCTGCTCTACTGGACCCACTGTACTCTCACCTCAGGCAGTAAACAACCAACTAGACAAGGCTCAAGCTGCAGCAGTTCTCAGCCCTGCAAAGAACAGTTATTCCCAATTTCTTGAATAAAAATTGTCCTATAAATTGACATTAGGAGTTTTGGGGTGTAACTCGGGATTTTGAGAAACAGACAAAATTCTCAGAGGTTTCTCGTGTCCAAATTCTTTGGAAATCTAGCCTCGAGCTCTTCATTTTGATGTGGTTCATTTTAGCATGAGAGGGCAACTTGAGATGATTTTAATTTAAAAAAAAAAAAAAAGAAAGAAGAAAATTATCCTCTTTACAGACATGCACATAGAGGGGAAAATAATAAGGCCAAAGCTCTTGATGCTACATTTTAATTGAAGCCGGAGAAGTATTAATCAGAGGGCAGGGAGACGTTTCAGAACAATCAGTTGCACATCAGATACGAGGCACACCCAAGGCCAGCTGCGTGTGGCAGGACAGAGGATGAGCCTTGTCGTGGCAGTAACCCACATGAGCCTGGTCTGCCCTGCTAGACCCAGCATTTCCCTCCCAAAGTACGGCTTTAATGCAGCCACTGCTCAGCAGGGTTTTGTCACCTGCTGCCCCATACAAGCAAGAGGCTGCTTTTCTCTCCAGCTCTTCCCAAAAGTTCTGTGAAGGGATTTCCCCACTATTCGTTTGCAGCTATTAAATTGACCTGAAATTATTGATGGGTTATTCATACAGGTAGTGGCCACAAATCCTGCCATGTGTTCCTTATGTCCCTGCTAGCAAACCCGTAGGGGAAAGAGGTGCTATTTCTGACTGAGCTGAACAAAACCTTGCTAGTCTAAAAACTTTACAAGCTGTGTTTGTACAAATATGGGTTTTCCACTCGTACTAGATGGTTTTATTGTACTGATACAGTGTATTCCTATTAGGAGTATTTTGCCAATATTGAATGCCAATATTTCTAGAAGGGCAAGTTTTCATAGTGTTGAATATTCCTTAGTTCTGTAAAGAAAAGATTGCAGACTTCAGAGGGATGAATCATATCCACACCAATTTTCTGGATTGGGCCATGTGTTACCACACTGTAAGAGTGTGACTGGAAAAAAAAAAAACAACCCAAACTTATGTGCAAGTGGAACAAATGTCTGATACCAGGGAGAAGGGTTTTATCCTAATGAAAAAGCCTGCTTGTTAACTAGGCTTTGCTTAGCATTTTTATTTTTATTTAGAGTGTTCCCACAGGCCTATTAAATTCCCCTACTCTTAAAACTAATTAAAGGGTATTTTAATTATCCAAGATATCTCAATTCATAGATTATAAAATGTAGAAAGAGAAAAACCCCATAGTCTAGAGTAATAATGTGCGGCATATTGCAGTTAGAGCTATTTCCCCTGCATCATTGATCTATAATTCCACACTCTTCCATATTTTCTGTTTATTTCCAAAACAAATGCTTATTTTCATCTTATTTTGATTCCATACACTTATCCAACAAAAAAGGTTTTGTGTGCCATCAAATAATATTTGGGTTTTTTTGCATAATCACAGCATCTCTGAGCAGTCCTGAAATTCCAGAATCCGTGAATGCTTCACAAAGTACAGGACAGAAATTCACATTTGCACCTGTGTTTGTTTCAACAGTGTAAATGGCTGGTTTGTAATCACTGAATATTTGCAAACAGCTCGACTGAAATGCTTCCTGGCACAGACATTAGCTGAAATTAAATATTGCACCCTATCCTTGGAATGAGGGCTTTTTCCTACCCATAACTGAGGCCACACATGGAAAAGTATAGGCACCACTTTCAGATCATCTCAGTTAGAAAAAAAACCAAAAAAGACAAAATTCTATGTTCAAAAGAATTCATTCGAAGATTTAACGATCTCACATTTATTCAATTAATTGTACTCAGAAAAGAAACGGCAACATTTCTGAGTTTCCTGTCAAATTCATCATCTACTATGAAAAAGAAAAGCAGGAAGGAGGATCACAGACCAGGTCTGGGGTTGTTGAACTTATTGCATTAATAGAAGCTGATCTAACAGCTGGAAAGCAGGAAAAACTCCCCAACAGTTTTTATTCCTAGGGTGATTTATTTCCGTGCTCCCCCAGCGTCTGCAGCATGGTTCAGTTTCAGTGGGAGCAGCTAAAGTTAGGCAAAACTCACTCCCTGTGCCCAACACCTACCCCTGAACTAATTCTTTTAGGCAGGCTCAGGAGGAGGAGGAAAGCCAGCTTCCAGAACAGATGGGGAGAGGGTAACAACTTTCAATTCCTCACTCGGGATGCCAAACAAACAGACACAAGCCCTTCTGTGGGCCCGTCCTTTCGTATCCACGAGCCTTGTGCAGGGTTCCTGCACTAAAGGGGCTCCGTGGAAGCACGTCCTGGTGAGCCACCGTCACAGCACTGGCGGAAAAACACACACCACCTGTCGCTGTGGGACACAAATCAGACCACACGACTCCAGAAGTTGTCAGAAGGCTAAAAACAGAGTTTATTAACAATCTGACCTCCTTATATACCAGGTCGCTAGAGCTAAACTGATTGGTGTTAGCAGTAACACCCGTTCAATCACATTGGCCAACACAGAGAGACATCAAATGGTCTCCACCTCCAAAGAAAACAAGATAGAGTTAGCAAAAACATCTCCTTTTGTTTACAGAAAGCTCCGTGAGAAGTGAGTTTCAGAAATCAAAACATCTCAGGCTGAAAAACCAGGGCTACAACCACCCTCAGCCACAGCACCTCCACACAAGCACTAGCTGGTGTATAGAAGAGATTCACAGCAAGAGCTCCCTGCTTTACGAGGGAAGAGGCTTTGTGTTGCTGTATCATATCACTACATCACAGGCATTCCTGCAAAAAGTTGTATAAATTTTTAAACAAGCAAATACTCTTATTGTGCTCAGTAGGTTCACTTGTATTAGGAAGATTTGCAGGGCTGGCACCAACTGGACAATTATCATTATCCTCTTTCTCTCTCTCTCTTTTTTTTGTTTTGTTTTGTTTTGTTTACACATGTGTGTGTAGAAGCACAGAATCACAGAAGTTTGGGTTGGAAAGGACATTAAAGATCTTCTAGTTCCAACCCCCTGCCATGCACAGGGACACAGAAGCATGTATCCACACAACAGCAAACAGAAAATGTAAAAATACATCAAAAAGAGGAGGATTTTCTTT
>WBMY01018124.1:168470-192627 GCA_013397315.1 Donacobius atricapilla | reverse complement strand
TTTTTTTTTCTTTTTTGTTTTTTTTTTTTTTGGTGAATGCTCAACAGATTTATCATCTTCTACTAGTTCTGCTCTTCTAATTATAACAATGGGTCTTCTCTAGTGACTTGTCTGGCATGAAAAAAATCTTCAGACTGAACCAACCGTGCAGCTTTTTGCAATTCCTGCACTACTTCAGACACAACCATCCCTTCTTCTGTCCCTTGCAGAGGGATGATGAGGGCCCAACCATGGCTGTTGAAATCAATTCCAGATTGCAATTTGAAATCAAGGCACCAGGCAAACATAGGTGAAATCAACAAAACCAGGGAAAGCACAGGAAAGCCATGAAAAATAAGGAATTCTCCACATTGCAATGACACTTGAGTCATACAGAAATTGCAAGGGGGTTCCTACAGCTATTTTCCATGGTGGGGTTTTACCAACCCCTGTGGTTTCACCCTCCCAGCAGCATCTTGGTCTCTGGAAATTCAAGATATTGAAATATGTCTGGAATATATGTTCGCCCGTTCTCAGCTGCTGGTTCCAAGTGCATGTCCGATTCCACAGTGAATCCATTTATAATCTTTTTTCCCCCCTACCTCAGTATGTTTTGGGGCTGTTTCCCAACACTCACTGGTGACCTTTCCCCATGGTGGGGTGGTTCAACAGCTGGCCAGATGTGAGACTGCTGGAAAGGTTAATTGCTCTTTCTTTGAGGTTTTATCCAAAAACCCTGGTATCTTCTGTTTATACTTGAGCTGCTATTTCACCTACCGTGATCACTACTACAAAAGGAAGCTCTCCAAAAAGGAATTATTCAGAAAAAAGAAAAAGTGCATATATATATTTGAAATAGAATTTTTTTTAAAAAATACAAAAATTCTGTTTGCACAGTGTGTGAGACAGAATTTAAAAAAAACCCCAACCCTACAGTTAAAAATTATATTGAAATATTGAGTAATTTTAATGCAGACTGGAACACCCACACATGGCAGAATTCAGAACCTGCACGCAAAATTGACTACGAAACCAAAATTGGCTTTGTTGCCTTTTATTGCCCTAATCCCTGAAAAATGTAAAAAGCAAACAAAGAGAAAAAAGTATGAATAGCAAACGAAAATGGATTTCAGACCTATGTTTGTAACAAACAAATAATTTGCAACAGAAATATTTCTTTAGAGCATGCAGTAGAACTTAAATTTGGCACCACCTCTTTCAAACTCTGTTGCAATCATGTGTAAAATAAATATATTTCTTCAACAATAATCTATTGACTTGAAGGTTTAACAACTACTTAGACCTTGATACCACAAAAATACGAGTGGTGACATCACTTAATACAATTTTATATGCAGAACCACCTCCAGGCTCAGAGTTCAGAAATTCAGAAACCTTCAAAGGACAACTTCTAGGTATGCTTTAAAAGGCACACATGGGCTTGCAATATTTCCATGGCAGGGGGGTCAACAATTAATTCATACAAATGGTGTTATATTATTGGCAATCTTCAGGAATATAACTATATTATTAGAGAATTATTTCTAGAGGTTTTTTTGGTTAGGTTTTTTTTGTACAGAGGTAAATATATTATTCTTACCATCAGCATGGTAAAATGTTTTTTTAGTGGCTGAAATAAGGCTATTACAAGGGGGAAAGGGAACAAGTGAGGAACAGCAACAAAAAATTTAAACCTCTTATTATATTGATGGAGGAAAAAAACCCTCCCTGCACTGTTACGTTCATTTATTTTTTGTGACTTTCTTGTACCTGATGACCAAATGTAATTAATGAAAAATGCAGTTTGTTCCTGGGTGATATCAGAGAATTTTCCACGTTTTTCCATTAAAAATAAGAAACATCTGAATAAATGTTCACTTTTAAAGAATGCCCTAATATACAAGTTTTATTGCTCTTTTGCTTAGACCTTTCAATTCCTCTCACCTCTGGGGATGATTTTGGGTTGATGAACACAAAAATAGCATGATATTCTGTGGAAAAGCAAAGGAGCCACCCCTCGTCCCACCCCAAATCCCATCTCCTATTTCGAGTGTAAAAACAAGAGGCGATTTCCCAAAAAATCTCAAATTAAGGAGCTTGCCTCAGAGTGTGCTGTCCGTTAAGTCTGGGAGCTCTGTGTCCCCTCATCCCAAACCCCATGTTTGTAGGGTTGGGATAGACACTGAGGTGGGCATCCCCTGCCCTTCCTGCAGCATCCATGAGCTCCAACATAACCCCAAATCAAACCTGCTGGGGAGCTTCCACGCTCAGACACTCTCCTTTCACACTTTGCTGGACCTATCAGACGCGGACATAACTCTGTTTATCTTCTGCACAAGTGTGGTCCAGTCAGTGTTCGAGAAGTTAAAACTTCTTCACCGAATTGTGATTTTTGCCAAATAATTGCAGGAGGCAGATAAAAACCAAATGGTTTGTTGGTACCCCACAGACTGTTGCGCATCACGGACTAGCAATCAGGGATTTGCAATGAAGAACTGGGAAGGGGCAAATAAATTCTAGAAACAAATTAGTTACCAAGAAGCTGACCACTGTTAACTGAAAGCCAACATCTGATGATTTAACTGTGGGAGGTTAGCCACAACACAGCATTTGCTCACAGGGAACTGCTAATCTCACTGTGCTCCCAAAACCAAAGACAAATTTGGAGGAATGCACAAACTGATTCAAATTAACCAGGGCTCACTATTCATTTTCTGAAAAGGGCTGGGTGTGCCTTGCATCCAAAAGCAACAACTGGTTATGCTCTGTGGTGCTACAGTGCTCTGCAGAAGAACTGTTTAAAAACCTGAAGCATTCCTAAACTGTTTCGCTTAAACATTTCTGCAATAAAATCTTATTGAACTGTTGCTTTTATTAATTTTTTTTACACACTGGAGACCAAGTGAATGCAAGCTGATTTTTTCTTTCCTCCCTTCTGTGTTTTTTTTTTTTTTAAAACTTTACCTACTACTAGCAAATAAACTATCCCTCTTTTTTTAATAAAACCATGGCCTTGAGTTTTGGCCCCTTAATAGTAGCCTACATGGTCGACTACCCTTGGTGTTAAATTTTCTTAAATTGTATTTCTGTCAGTATATCATTTTTTTAAGCAATGGACCCTATAATAGCAAGCTCTGTTCTGTCAGGAGTACATTTTAACAGCGTGACACAAGTATTTTTCACTACAGGAGACAAACAATGATATGTATTACATGCAGTAAACATTGCCTTTGGTACATAGGCTTCTCTTAGCATTCATCTGTCTAAAATTTCATTGTGTCCTGCACAGGGAAAAAAACAAAACAAAACAAAACAAAATCCTACCTCTCATTATCTATTGCCGAGGGCTGTAGGTTTGTAAAGTGCCAACAATGCATTGTCACATTTCTCACAAAACAAGGGCTTGATTGAATATTACAAGAGCGGTAGAGACCCAGCAAGGTGGATTAAGGGATATTTTAATAGTGAAAACAAAAATAACAAACCTTTCACTGAGCTGCTCTAACTAACAGTATTGTAATCAATTTTCTTTATTTTTTTTTCCCTTAAAACAGGCCCCCTTTCCCCAAAACAAGTAGGGACTAGAATTTCATAAAATAAAGACGTTTTGCACTTAATAGCATCCTGGCTGGAGGAGAGGGAAAATGGCAATTTTTCTGTGGGAAATGCACCCAACCCTGTGATTTTACAAGAACAAGGACTGCGATGGCAGTAGTTCTGAAATTCACAGTGAATTTACGTAGGGGCTGCAGTTCAACAGGTAATCAGATTATTATACTCCCAGTTACTTGGGAAAACAAGTTTTCCAGTGCTCCTGCACATGAAGTGCCCTTTAGGTACAAGGCACCACCCCTGAGAATCTTTCCTCTGATGTCTTTGTCACACTTCAGGTGGCTGTACACGACCTCACGTGAGCCACCCGAAGCAGGGTCAGCCCCCTCTTTTTGTGCATCAGGTATGCTGGGAGTGGATTTTTAAACAGCTCAGCACCGGCACAATCCTCCTCTGATCCCAAAAACCAGCAGGGCTGTGGAGCATTTTGAGATCATGACTTTCCTGCATCACCTTAAACTGCAAGCACCATAAACGGGCCATGTGCAGAGAATTATTCAGGAGAATAAAATCAATCCAAGTATACAAAATCACTCAGATGAAAAACCAGTGCATTATTCACTTGTTAACTGATCCTTAAAAGAAATATGACTTTTCCCCTCCCTTTGGAGGTAGAATCATCATGGTCAGAAAAAGAAAACAAGCAGTATTGGCTTAATTTTTTTTGAAAGTCTGGGTAAATTCACTCTGCCACAAAACCACTTTCTGTTTTAGGCAAATCACTCCCAAGCTCTCAGCTTTCTCTATTTTAATAACCAGAATAAGACATTTTCTCAGCTCCAACACACACCTTGGGCAGAAATCCTGCAGTCCCAGGTTCAAATGTATGGCAGAACTTCCTCCCTCAAAATCAGGAAAGGTTTTTAGTGTCAGGGAATTATTGGAAAGGGATTATCACCAGCACTGATTTAAAGGAAGCTAAAAACATCTTGGCAAGATCTTCTGGGCCCAAAGCAGAGAGGTCTGCAGCACATGCTAAAGCCGCAGTCTGTATACAGAGGCTAAGGTTAAAACAAGCAGCGTGTGGAGCTGGGGAGGGAGAGAGGGAAAAGGGGAAGAAAATGTCTTTTTAAAAGGTGACAAGACTCCTTAAAAGGCTGTTATGGAAATTACCAGGGATTTCTTCTTCCTCAGAATATTTTAAATTAAAGTGCTGGCATACAAAACGTCCAGTGGATCGATCAAGGAGAGGCAGATACACAACTCTTTATCCCAGGCACATAGTTCATTTTGCATCTGATAACTGTTGGCTGTTGTCAGGGCTGTTTAATGGGCGTGAGGGGGGGAGTTAAAGGAAGAGAAATTTACAGCTGTTTCACAGAGACAGAGAAGAGATCATTTGCTCTACATAGCCTTCAAAAAGAAATATAGAGAGTAGCTGGCATTGGTAAATGCTGAGTTTCCTTGCCAAAGCCTGTAGCCTTATGAGATTCTCTGTGCATCTTCTCAGCCGAGCTGAAGAAGGTTTGGCTGGAACAAAATTGCTTCTCACCAGCAACATCTGCTACAAGATCTGGAGATCTCTGTCATAACAAAGCCTGTTTTCAGATTTCTGCCCTCCTGTAGGTGCTGAGTGCCAGATGAAGGGGCTGGAACAGGATAAATGGACTCTGCAGGCCCTACATCCAACTGAGAGGGAATTGCCATAAGAATGGAGAAATGCAACCATAAACTCCAGTCCAAGGGCCCTTCTGACAAACTCTGCTCTGGCAGAAGCGAAAGACGCTTCACAGCAGATGTTCTGGACAGACTTGTCAACATTATGCTGAGTTCCTTTGGCAGTGCAGGTCTGTAAGTGTACAAAAATAACTCCGAGAATCTTAGGTTCAAATTTCTGGCACTGGGCGTGAAATTCCTGGGTTTTCGTTAAGGAAACTTCCCTGTCCGAGCGTGCAGGAGCCACTCTGGCAGTCAGGCTCCTGAGCTGGAGCCAAAGGCCACTTGGGGCAGCCCCAGTGACCTGACAGGGATGGTTCCCCACACACCCCACACTCACACAGCCAGACCAGGCTCCTCAAAGGAGAATTTTAGGTGTCTGGATCCATGATGCACTTAATTCACAAGGCAGTAACACAGAAACTGTTTGAGCTGGTGCCTCTGAAGGAGGGACCCCTAACTAAAATCCTCCGGGATTTTGTCCCCTCACCAGCTCAAGATTCTCTGGTATCTTCCTGCTGAGCCATGGGCTCCTGCCTTTCCCTGAGTGTCCACACATCCCCTGCTATGCAAAGCAGAGCTGCCTGCACTGGCTGTGCTCCTCCACGCATTTAACTCTTTCCTAACTGGTACGTCTGGGCTCTGGTAGGACCTGTCTGATGAGGTTCCCACCAGCACCTCCCTCACCCTGACAGAAAGAAGCTGTAAAACTGGAAAACCTTGCCTGGAGAGGCAGGAAAAGGACATGGAGCAGAATGGTACCGGGCCACAGGAGGCCATCAGAAGAAAAAAAAACTACCAGGGAAGCTGAGAGAGAATCTTATGTGTTGCCACATCAGCCAACATTGCTCAGAGAGCTACTGCCCGGAGCCTTCGCTGCTTTGCCCATCCAGCCATTATGTGTCAGCTCTGCAGCTCGACCTCTCCCACTTTCTCACAGCATGGGCGGAAAGGGGTTTCAGCTGCCCTGCTCTCTGCACCAAAAAAAGAAAAAAAGAAAAAGAAAAAAAAAGAATTGTTTGACCCATTTCCCCTCCTTCATTTCTAAAGAATACGACGTTGAGGCATCAGTGACAACTGTGTCTTTACCACAGCTGATCTATGAGGACTGCCAGGTAATTAGGTTGCTTGATTTCTCGAGACCACAGAAAAAGCCAGGAAGCCCAGGGTGGGCACACGTGCCGTAATTGCTGTGTAACAAGATGCTCACCCATCTGTCCAGAGCCCTGTGTATCCACTCACTCCAACTCCACTGACAGACACAGAAGGCCAGTCTGACTTCAGCATTCGTAGGTGACATTGCTAGAAGTTTGCCCCCACCTGCTTTTTACTATAGCAATTAAATATTCATGCATTTGCTGCAAAGCTTCTAAAGCGGAGGAGAAATGCTCATAAAACTAGATTTAAATCACCTCACCTTTAGCATTTCATCCCAGGCACTTTGCAATGGCTGGAAAAGGCGTCGACTGCTCCCAAATAAATGCATGGCGGGGGTAAAAACCGAGACAAACTTTGCATGCTGCTCACAGCTCTGTATCAGTGCAACAGCCTGATGTGAAACAAAGTCTTTGGCTAGTGCTACCATGAGGCTTTCATGTGCAGACCAAAGACAAAGCTGGGGACCTGCTCACCTCCCACGTGAATCCAGCTCACAGCAGTGGGAGAGCACGCAAGGAGGGGAAGCCGAAAGCCGGCTGGATTTTGCCATAGTCATTACTGTGTGTCCTTCACCATCTGCAGACACAGCTCCTTCTCTTGTACCTCCCCACCACAAATTTTGGGTGAAGCCCTAAAAAAACTCTAACATCCGTTGTTAAAACTCACAAGCCAGAAATTCTGTGCTCTGGTGCAAGCAGCGACTCGGCTTGTGGGACTTTGTGGAATCACTGCAGCAAGTCGTGAATGATGTATGAAATGAAAAAATCCCTGCTCACTGCACACAATTCAGATAGTAAAATCTCCCCGGAGCATTAAAAAAAAAGCGTTTGAACGTGTCATTTTATTTTTGTCCTGTGCCCAGAAGACTCCCTCATCTCTCCCCGAGAACGTGCAGATACCTCAGCTATCACCAGAGAATGAGAAAGCACTCTTGGAGCTGAAGTGGATGGGTTCAGTTTACACAGTGTTTCCAGGAAAAGACACAGTGACCTGCAGCAAACCAGACAGAATTATATTGGACTCAGGCCTTTCTCCAAACACAGGTTTTCAGTCATTTTTTAAAGTAATATCTAATCTCATCAGCCTGACTCTATAACTTGATTGACCTTTGGAGATTGCATTAAGGAAGCAACAACAGCATGCTCAATGCAGTTAGGACCATGAGGAGAAGCATTTGATATAAATATCATGTGTGTGACTAGATATCGTTTGTGTTGGGACAAATACAGCAACATGATTTGAATTCAGGCCTTTATTCTTTCTCGCCCCTTCACTGGAACTTTTTTCCAAGCTTACCCTTTGGTGGTGACCTTTTAAATCTGGCAGAGCCAAATGTCTGCTGCCATAATTTAGCCATCTTTCCACTTGCTGCACGTGGTGCTAGTACAATGGGATAGGAAGTTTTTCTTGTGTTTTTTGAGTTGTGTGTTTTTGGGTTTTTTCTCTGCTTTGCGGGGAGGTGGAAGCTGTGGCAGCAGCAATGCAGAACACAGAGGAATGCTGGATTGCTCTCAACAGGGATTTCTTCCTTACCAAAACCCCTGCATGCAGCTGACAGCCTCTGTTCACACACACACAGACTCCCCCCTCACCCCTTCCTCCACGTCCAAAATGACAGAAGATCTCCAGAATTAATCTTGCAGCAAAACTGCTCAGTTTGGAGCACACAAACTGTCACTCTTTCCCAATCACTAAAAAAGTGGGGAGTTGCCCAGTTTGCTGGTGTTCATTTCGAGCAGGGGGAGGATGGAAAACTGACAGCAAGACTACAAATCTACGGAAGAGTGATCTGTCCAGATGCAGATGTCTTGGTGGCTGCATTTAGTTGGAGGAACAGAAAGCAGGGGTCCCATCCAAAGACAACTGATGTTGTCTTCTCTTGACAAGCTCTCTTAAATTTGCAATTTAATAATTTTTCCTCCCAAATTTCAGTGATGAGGGAGGACAGTCACCTACACTGGCATGATGCATCTGTCATCTTTCAGCGTGCTGAAATTTTGGGGGAAGCAGGGAAAGGGGCACAGCTGTTAACTCTTTCTCTTCTTTTGCTTCTTTATATAAACACCAGAGCTGTACCTTCTCCTCCCCCTTGTACACAGCAGGAGGAAGAAGGGACTGGTGGGATAATCAGACCCTGCCCCTGAGGGAACTTCCCAGTGTATCCTCCACCCATCAGATGGGTGTAGTGAGGATGAATTAACAAATTGGATTTTTTCAGATTTTTTTTTTTTTTTTAGTTGAAGTAAACCAAGAAGGAGACAGCAAAACCACTGGTGGTATCTGCTGTATTCCTGCTGTCCGGAAGATGCCATCTCTGTGTGTCAGCACCCAGTCTGGAGAGCAAAGCACTGCTGGCAGCTCCTGTAGCACGGGGGCTATGGAAGGGAGCTCTCCAGTGCCTTTTCTCAGCAAACACACCAGGTCTAGGCTAGGCTTGGCTTTACAAGAGGTCAGCTAGATCTTAAGGAGCCAAAGAACCAGGGCTTAAAACTATGCATAAAACAGTTCCTCAAAATTTGGTGATGAGAGGGTTAGTTCTTGAGTGCCTTGCAGGGATAGTGGTTTCCAGGCTCACAGTGACAAAAATCACATCTTTCTAGTCAGGCAAGATTTTTTTCTGGAAAACTTAGCATGCTTGCAATAATTTTCTAAATCTGTTTCCTTCTCATTACATTTTTGCTTCCTTTTTTTTTTTTTTTTTTAATTTTGGGGGAGGGGAAGAGAGGGAGTGGATAAGAAATACTTGTCCCCATTCCAGCTTTTTGATACTCTGCTAAAAGCAACAGTATACTTGTTATATAATATTGACAGTATCGCACAGATAAGCAAATAAGCCAAACAGAAGGCAAGTGGGAGTTGATGGCAGGAACTAATTTTTTCCAAAAGCACACCTTAAAACCAGAAGGATGAGGAGAAAGAGCAGGGCCTGAGAAGAAAAGTATTTATGGTGGTTAAATCAGACAGAATTACAAAGTGGTTGTGTGTCTGCTAAAATAACCTTACACGCATATTTATACCAGCATATATATAAAATAGATGAAAAATTACTTTCTCAACAGGTCATGAAAAAGACTGTTTATCTGCCACCATAGTGAGACTATGTGATTAATGACAAGATTACTCAGGATAGTTAGTTCCTGAGTTATTTGTTCAGACACAGCGCACACCTATCAAGACTGATAATCTGGCAAATTACAGTAAATTTTGCAAATCTATACTGGCTTTAATTCATTGTAAACCTCACGGATCCTGTAGCAGAGGAGGTATATTTGTACAAGGAGGGAAGAGAGGTGGATGAAAGCAAGCCCCTGCTTACCACAGCAAGGAGGGGCTGTGATTCTTGTGCCCGCCTTCCAAACACCCCATGGCCAAATTGTTGAATTACTTGCACTGGGCGCTACCACCTACCCTACATATTTCAGGGGTGCTCTTACAAAGCCCACTTGTGCGTTTTACCCGTAATTATCGGGTGAGAACCTACAAGGGATAGGGAGAAAAAAGAAAGATGCTGTTCTGGCCACTACAGGGAAACGTTTTTGCTGTGCTGGTGCACCTGGGGACAGAGAGAAATTGGGACCCAGCCTGGGA
Source organism: Donacobius atricapilla (assembly GCA_013397315.1). NCBI lineage: Eukaryota > Metazoa > Chordata > Aves > Passeriformes > Mimidae > Donacobius > Donacobius atricapilla. Next base: position 182,634 of record WBMY01018124.1, on the reverse strand, counting down.
CCCATCAGGGGTCATCTCAGAAGAGCACAGGATGCACCCAGCCTTGGATGTGTGCTCGTGGAGCAGCCCGTGCTCTTTGTTTTGCTCCCTGACTCCCTTCCCAGCAATTCACTCCGCATTATGACTGAATTAGGTAAGGAGGTGCTGGGGGAAGTGCTCTTGGCTAACTTCACAGTGCAGCCAGGCTCATTAAAACCAGCACATTTGCTGCAGTGTGTGCAGCATTTCCTCTAGGTTTTAGGATTGTTTTAGTAAGTGAAGTTCCGAGCAGGAAGAATACATTTTAATTTACTTTTTAGTGGCCCTGTTATGAGTATTCGATGTCACACTGGATTTTAATATTTTTTTTTATTACTACGTGGAGCATAAAAAAAAAGCATGAATGCAGTATCTTAATAAAAACGAACATTATTCTTCTAGAAGCCTAAAGCTGCTAAGTACACAGCACATGTTCATTAGTGCAGTTTTGGAGCATGAAGAGAAAGTGAATCGAGAACCCAAGGCTCACGAGCACCAGCACAAAACCTCAGGGCTTTTGGGTGAAGTTTTGTCTCACCTCCTGCTGCTGTTTCCCAGGAGAGCAGAGCCCACGAGCTGCCAGGGGGTTGTAGAGCCAAGTCTAGACTTGGACCATTAAATCATCCCCCAGCAGTTTGATTTGGGGCAGGGGTAGGAAGGATTAGCATACAAATAACCCTCCTCCCTGACAGAGACAAACAGGGCAAGGTTGTCACGGGTGTCAAAACTTTGATTGACATCCCAGACACGCCAACGAGGTGCCCGGCCAGGATGAGAGCCCTGGGCCTGAGCTTTTCCTGGACCAGGGAGGTTTGTCAGCAGCACACAAAGAACAAGGACACAGCAATTCAAGACAGGTTTGCAGGCAAAGCCATTCTAATTTTAAATATTTGGCTCAACTAAGGCATGCTGCCAAATTAATAGGCCCTATACCTTTCAATAGGATTATTCAGGCTACACCAAGTCAAGCGTGTAGTACACGTTTGTAGGATTAGATTTAATTTTATTTTGGTGTAGAGCATTCTTAAATGTATCAGATTACAGATTAAGTAAGGGAGCCAGCAAAAACTAGTGCAGAGCAGCTTGTTATTGCAACTGCCCTCCTCCTTCTTAACACTCTGCGTAAGGCAGACAGACACATTAGGCTTATAAAGACTTCTTTGAAAAGGTTTTTTTTTTTTTTTGGTAACTCCAAACATCAGATCCTAGAGAATTCTGAATTCTGTGTAAAAATTGTTTACCACAAATTAGAAAGGGAGAAATGAAGTCTGTTCTTTACGGGAAAATGAGTTTTTAAGTTTTCTCTTGTCTTAAAATCTTGATTTTTAATACAAATTTTGAGAAAAAGTAGTAGCTCTGAACTGATCTCAGTCCTGGCTTCAGAAAAAAACCCAAGATTTATGTAGAAACAACCACAGTGACAAAAGATAAGAAAATATTTCGCAATGATTGCAATTTCCATCCCTAATCTGCAGCCTGTAACTCATTTAAGCTATTCCTACCTAGTAATCCTCCCTTAAAATGTATCTAAAAGACAAAAACAAGTTCAGTGATTGTTACTTGAACAATTGTTAGAACTTGATAAAGAATAATAAATTCTGTATCTTAGAGTGAACATATTTACATAAGTGGGTAATTATTAAAACTATTTGCATCAACTGTAATATATATTTCTCTTATAAGAAATAATATTATAAAATAGAACAAAATAACATTTATTTTATCCCATGGTGGAGCAGTAATGCTGTCCAATGCAGGGTTACAATATAATAAATGCTGCCCACTAAGCCAAAACCTGAGAGACTGAGTAGGCTGATATTCATGGCTTGGACACTTTTCATGAACTAAGATCAGGTTGGGTTCTCAAGCCTTTTGAACATTATATCAAAATACATATAAGAATATCGAGAGAGATGGGATTATTTCTGTACATTAAGTTTGATCTTCGTTGAAAACAAAGATGTGATAGCAGCAATGCAAGAGCAAGAGTGTATTTGCTGCCTGGTGTAGGATAATGTTTCCTTAATTAGTCCAATACATTAACTACAGTATTTTCAAATGTACAATTTGACATTCTCACTCTCGTCACCCCACTTCAAAATTCTAAAAAAGACACAATAAAATCCACAATGTTCTCTGCTCTTGCCTTCCACCCCAAAAATATTTTCTCTTTGCATGTTGTGCAATTACCACCTTCATCTGCTATGTGCCAGCATGAGGTATTATCAATTTTGCAAATGAAAAGATGAAAAGTTTAAATTCCACTCTTACAGAACTCCACTCAAGACCTGCAGGGGAATGTCCCAAGGAGCACCATCCCAGAGACACTCTGCTCTTTATAAAATTGATGATTCTCCGCTCATGAAAAGTTTCCCTGTGCTGTGTTTTGCTATGAAATAGATCAAGAGGGTTCACTCTAATCCCCAAGGAAAATACCTTGCAGTTCATAGTTGGGATCATTGTGCTTTTTGAAAAATAAGTGCCAAATACTCTCCAGCTGCTGGTAGCCACAGTTCTGATGTCAGGTGGGGAGAAGGGCTGGATCTTGGATTCCTTATACTGGCGCTCCATCACAGCATTGTGAGTGATGGATTATTTAACAATTGAACACCTAAATTCAGTCTGCAACTGACCATGCCAATTGCCATGGGGCTGTCAAAATGCTCAACTATCAGCGTTCATATAAACTCAGCCTTGGCTGCTTTAGAGAAGACGAGACCACGATCATCTCGCAAGTACCTGTAGAATGTGGGAAGCAGAATTCCCCCGTGACTTCTACATGTACATACCCAAACAGATACGCAGAGATTTATGTGTGATTTGAAAGATTTATATATAATTTGATAGATTCATACATACGGCCAAAAAAAATTTCCATGTTTCCAGAGATAACTTGGACATCTTTTTTACTCTTTTAAATGAAGGATCTGCTGATCTCCACAGTCATTTTTAAATGTCCCAAGGACACTGAGAGTGAGACACCAGTGAGACCCAGGGGTTGAAAGGCCAGTTGATTCAGGATAGGCAAGAAGCAGCTTCAGGAAGATGTAAAACAACAGCACCAGAATTACATTGCAGGGAAGGAGGTGTAGAACATGCAAGGGTTTTCGAGAATTTAGACTCGTTGCTTCAGATATTTTTGTCTGAGAAACTTCAAAAATTCCAGAATATTTTGACCAAAAAATCCCCCAAATATTACTTGGATTTATTAAAAGGGTATCCATTAGCATACTGAGGAATCTATTGGGAAATTAGTCACTAAAAAAAAAAAAAGAAGCATTGCATAAGGTATTCCCAAAACACAGACTCTTAAGGACTGTGATAGTTAAGACCAGTTTCATTTGGAAACCGTAAATTGCATCCGGTGTATTCTGGGTTTCAAATCCATCACAAACATACTTAACTTCAGTGAGAAATTTAAAAAGAAAGCAAATTTCTAAATTCAGGAGGGCTAAAGAAGTGTGCAACAGTGTTAACCCGTTTTGATTTTTACATGTTATTCAAACATGCACATCCAGAAGGAATGCTTTATCTTTTCTGGAAGACTTGAAAAATACAGTAAATAGCAAGTAACAAAAATCAGTAATAGGCTTTTTCTTTTAATTACATGGTAAAGACTTGAGGGGTTTTTTTTTTTCACTTTTCAGTGTAAAATGTCCCCCCAAATTAATTAAAATTTCAAACAAAAAAAAAAGTGTATTTTTTTAAGGAACAGATATGTAGCAGAAATCAGAACTTTTTAAAGGCATCTCTATGTTAGGCTATAAGAACTAAATATAAATCTGTTATATAATGCATGGATGCTTTGTTTCACATAAGCTTCTGGTCAAAAATTCAGAAATTTTTTCCAGTTAAATCTTGGATGTCAAATCCCGTGTCACAGTATTTATTCCTGAAGTCATAGGTTTGTTATGGATATTATTTCAAAGATAAGATTTTAAAGATTTCATAAGAAGTCTCAAAGTCACTTCCGAGAAAAAAAAAAAATCAGCAAGGATGAAAACAAGAAATTCACATTTCTTTTAAAAGATCTTACAGGAAATACTAAACAGAACTACATAATTGTTGTTCTTTTGCCATGAACCTTATCCCATCCTCTGGCACTGCAGAATTACTTTGGCTTCCCCAAAATCACTGCTTTTATTAAGCTTTCCTGAGCTGCTCTGTATTGGCAAAACCTTTGTAGTAAAATAATTTTCCATCAAAATACACGGCACTGTAGTGCTGTAATGAAGAGCTGTAGGACAGGCTTTAAGAGGCACGGTACTTTCATCTGAAAAGTCTCCTGAAATTCTTTGAACGTTTCCAGGGGATTAATGAGGTATTTTGACAACACAGGAGAAGCATCTGGTTTTCAAGAAGCCTTATAAGAGGGAAGATTCACATTCTTGAAAATTAAACTGTGTATTTTAAGCCACTAAAAATAACACAATTATTAAAAATTTGGCAGCTCTGCAGAAAAAAAAAAAATACCAGCAGATATGGGGAAACACATGGAACTACTGAAGAGCGTCAAACCTGAGTACACACATTTCACAGCATTTCAACATGACTTAAACACCAATTTTAACAGCTTAATTGAATGTTTCTTATTAAAAGCTATCAGGCATGAGCTAAAATAAGAACAAGCTAAACTACCCAGAGTGTAACTAAATCAAAAGCATTATTCTTTGCAAGTTGGGTGGATTAACTGTGCGTGTGTGCATCACTCTCCTTATCCCTTTCAACAACTGTTAAGGTGTTTGAAGGTCATCAAAACCTTTGGCAATTGGTGGAAGAGACAGTATTCTTGCCTTTTTTTTTTCCTCTTTCCAAGACACACTAAATGATACCATTTATGTAAATTTAGAAGAACGTTCATCGCACACAGCAAAATTAGAACAAATGAATCGCTACACCTACCGTGTTTTTTAAGTATTTTAAAACATTTTTAGGGCATATTCCTGCAAACTACTAGTCCCTTGAATGCCTTAATGCATTGCAACAAGGATATTAGTGCATAAATAAGGGTTCAGTTCTAAAAAGCTTTAGTGAAGGAAGTGGAGCTCTAAAGCCTCACTTCCATAAATACCTCAATATTCCTGAAAACCCAGAGTGCTTAAATCTTGAAAGGTCTACCCTTATTTAATCAAGATGGGCAAGAAACATGTTGAGGAGGCATTTTGAAAACAATTTATAACCCGCTACCCATGAAAATATCCATCCAGAGTATTTATACATGCATTTAGGCAAGCTGATATCTTGGGTGCTTGCAAGACTGCCCGTGACACGAGAGAGGAATGGGGTCTGCTAATCAGCACCCGGCCACAAGACACTTTAAGTTTCTCTAAGCACTCCTACACAACAATTTTTTAAAATAACAATTGCCTTTAGAGTGGGAGCAGTTGTACAGGAAGAAGCTGCTTCCGAAATTCTGCTCTTTTCAGTCTGAATTGAAAATATTTTACAGAGGCAACATCTCTATAACTCTTATGGTTGAGCACTACTTTCTGTGGTCAAGTCTCATTATTTATAAGATCTTCTCCAATATTCAGTTTTAGAGACCTGGCTTTCGTCAGGTCTTGCAGCCAGCGAGAGGGGAAGAGGGAAAACCCAACGTGTTCTGTCCCTTTCCTCAGGAATGGTGATGGTTTTCAGACCTGTTCAGTGGTACTTTTAAAGTCTGCAGCATATTTACAAATAGCATCAACACCAAGGTGGAGAGGGAAGAGTGGGGGAGAAGATAGACTTTCTTTCATCCTCCTCCCTAGTCTCAATAAGGTTCTAGATATATTTAAGGGCAAAAAATTCCACCCCAAAGTGTTAGTTTCGTTAATCCTTTTCTTATGAACTTGCCTGCCTGGCTAGGGAAATTATGCAAAAAGTAATAAAAGTTCTAATTCAATTTCCATGTTAAGAGATGGATTTGGAAAAAAATATATATATATATATATATCAGAAACCATATTCTTTGTGTTTACTAAGAGATATGCACTCCAACATTTAGTGTCATGGAGCTGGAGTTAAAACCAGAAACGGCAAAGATAATTTAGCTGCATGAATGCCTGCTCTTCAGTAAAATGCTGCCAAAATTAAATAGGAATGAAACAGCACTTTGTAGTCATTGGTCGCTCAGCGGGGTTTGCGTAGTTAAAAACCTAAGTGAAAAGGGTGATTGACCTACATTGCAACTAGCTTAGCACAGCTGTACTTTCATATTTCTGCTGCATCCGAGGAAGCTCATTATTTAATACAACTGAGTTACATGTAATTGTCGGTCTTTTATTTTACACTTCTAGGGGCCAGATATTAATCTCAAATGTGCAGCAGGCGTTAACTGTGCATCTGGAAACATCCACGGCTGCCCATTTGCAGGCAAGGCTAAGAGAAGGGATGGCACACAGTTGCACCTGAAATTAGGAGGCTGCCCAGGGGTAGGAGGGCCTCACAAATATGCAGAAATCAAATGAGCAGATGGAACAGAAAGCAAATCCCTTGGCACCCCAAAGGCAAACGCTCTGCTCTTTCCCTGTTGTTTTGAGCAGAAGCAGCCCAGAACGTGCAACCAAAGCACATTTCACACAACTCATACCTGCGGTTTAAATAAGTAATAACATTCCAGTTAACAACCAGTTTGACATGTTAACAGCCCAAGGGCTGTTAACATAATGACTGGTCATTAATGGCAGTAATGACAGATTTCAAAGGGAATATCGTGCTTGTAAATGGACATGCTGCCAGTCAGAAGAGAGGACAGAGTAGGATAGGCCAATGCATTAAGATGTCACCGTACAGCTCTGGAGGAAAAGAAGGGGAGAAAAAAAAAAAGTTCTTGCATATTTCACTTACTATAAATGGACTTGAAATATTGGCGTAAACCTAAGTTCCTTAAATTAAGTCTTCACTTTCTAACCCAGGAGTGCATAAGCAGGAGAAGAGAGGCCTGCAGGGGAATCATACTCTGCATATCATTTTCAGAGTGTGTTATTTCTAACACTGAGCCCTCTCTTTACTCAAGTCAGTTCCCATCCTCGTTAACAGAATGGAGCTCGTTCCTGCCGCGGCCGCCCCGACGCCCTACGCCACCTCGACATGAATCAGATTCCAGGGCAAAGCCTCTCACACCCCCAGCATCTTTCAAGCTCATTACTTCATTAAAGATTCCTTCCATTCCCTCAAATCCCTCCCGATCTGGAGAAAAAGGTTTTAATGTAGTATAATTAACTAATTTTACCAAAGGAGGCTGCTAAAGCAAAGCAAGTTTTGAAGTTCTGAAGATACGGAGTATTTGTAAGAAGCTCAAAGTGGGGACCTCAGGGCTCAGCTGCAGCACGAGAGCGTGCACCAGGGCTGAGGCAGGGTGCAGGGGTTTTTTTTTTGGCAGGCATCTCTAAATGAAAGGTACTGGAAGTATTTTTTTGCAAACAGGCAAAGACACAGTCACGCCACTTGTGAACTTACACATGAACGCTAAAGGCCCCAAACTGGCTGCATGATTGCTTGTAGCATCTGTAGAATGCCTGTCTTATTGAAAGGCATAATGAACACTGAGAGACAAGTTAATAAGCAATTTTACTCTTTATAGTATCGTTCAAACCACATATCCTCTAGAGGGCACCACATAAATTAATAGGAAACCAGAACAGTTTTATAAGCAGCGAAGACTCCCTTTATGTTTAAAAAGGAAAAAAAAAAAAACCCTAAGAAGATAGTTTGAAACCATAATCGAACTCTAACGTGATCATTAGTACAATGCAATTTGTTCCTTAAATTCATATCAAGTGGGTTGCTCAATATGAAAGCTTATTTGACTACAAAAGCTAGAGAAAATTTAACTAGTTTGTACACTAGCACTGAAAAGATCACTTTTATAGGTTCACTGCATAACTAAGTAGATAAGATGAAATGAGGCAAATGACTATCTGCAATTACCTTAAGTGCATCAGTTTGAAGTTTAGTGTAAATACCAAGTTTAAATCTATGCACTCACAAGTATCACTAAAAAAAAAAAAATAAAAAAATAAAAGTCAAAACCAAATAGCTGCATTAAGACTCAATAAATCCGGAGACAAAAATCTGAAACATCTTAAAACCAATTCTAGGATTTCTCATGTATGTTGGTTTCACGTGCAGAAGTAAAAGGTGTTATGTATGAAGAAATAAATGAAACACCAGTTTGAATGTGATCATGACAGACAAAAAAACCCAAAAAACACTCCTTTCCCTGAATCACTTAGTATGAGTTTTAACAATCTGTTAGCAAAATATTTACTCCTGTTACACCCTCAAAGACCGGAGAGCAAGAGTGTGTGTGAATGTATCTGTGCTGGGGAAATGCTTTGCTCATATCTTTGCTACCACATCATTTCTGGTTTTGATTTTAAACATTTGACTTCAAAACATTACATCTGCTGCACTAGCACTTGGGAGTTTCAGTGAGCTCAAAGTCTCCAGTAAATTTGGAACTCAGATGAAACAGCCATAGCAGTTCCCTCACTCCTGCAGGCACTTGTATAAAGATTATTAAAATGGGTTTTAAAAAATGGGTATTACATTCCCACACCAAAACCTTTTTCAAACCCTCTCTACACACACTCACCTAAGACCACAAGTGACCTAAGTTCATGTACAACAATTCCCTTCTGTTCCAACAGTTTTTAAAAGTGAGGGTTTGTTACCTACTACTTTGGCAGCTTTAACGCAATGGGTTTAAGATGCAGCCTCTGTGCTAAATTCCCAGCACTCTATCTTGGGTTCAGTTCAGAGCTTCAGATCAGTGGCAGAATACTTTTACCATTAAGTAGTCTAAGCCCATCAGAAGAACCTGACCTGCCTTTCAGCCCCAGTTCAACAAATGCACAGTGACTTTGTGAAGGTTTTCATTCCACTCTTTTTTTCTAGAGGTGGTTATGTGGAGAGGCAGAGTACCTAGAGCAGTTAGTGCTTCAGTCTTGGTTCCTGTTCCAACACTGGTCTATATATTGGGAACTGGGAACTGATCAGTGTGTGGGAGCCTCCTATTTGGTACTTGTACTCAAGCAGAACTCGAAGTTAACGCATTCAGAAAGAATTCTAATTTTTCCCCAATGTATTAGCGACTTCGATGTCCCTTTAAAAGGAAAAGGCTTCACTAAAGGGGCAGGGGAAATATTCCCAGAAGTTCACCTTAGCCTGGAGCAGCTAGTCTCATTAGACCCCCTCCACAGGGAATGGAGGAAAGGTGTTACTATAGGAAATAGGTGCTGTGAATCACCCCAGAGGAGCCTTTTCTCTCTATTTTCTATTGAGAGCCCAGGGAGACTAAATTCCCAGTAAAACTGATATCCTGCAAAGCAGCCCTACTGACACACGATAGATAACCTATCGTGGAGCTGCTCACCAGTACTTTGCTATGAGTTATTCCTCAAATACTTTTGAGAATGTGGGTCCACCAGCAAACAAGGAGACAGAAAAGCGGGGGACAATTTGCTACCTCTAACAAGTGGCCACGGCATCCCACCTGGGCCACCAGCTGAAACGAAGGGCAGAGTGGATTGGAGCTCAGTCATGGTTATTAAAAGATGGGGAAGTCAGTTGGTTGTCCTGGCCCAGCTTCTAACAGCTGAGTGCCAACCTTCACAAAAGCTTGAGCGCCACAAAAGAAATCCCTTGGCAAACTAAGAGACAAAAGCGAAGACGGGTGAAACGCTCCTCAGCTTAAGGGCTCCAACCCTGCCCTGCAGCTGGGTGGAAACCACAAGTCTGGTTTCAGGCTGCCACCACTGTGCTACCAGGAGGAGGAGGAGGAGGAGGGGAGGCAGGAGACCATCCCCTCCCCAGGAGCACGGCGCTGTGGGAAGCAGGGGGGAATCACCCTCCTCCACACCAGTCTCAGCATCAGAAACGTGGCAACCACCTCCACGACCTGGCTGGGAGCGCTTTTTGGCTCAGATTTTAACTGAACCTCATATATCAGTATTTTTTTGTCCCTGACTCCACAAACGCTGGGCCCTGCAGCCCTGCCTGTGTGAGGGCAGCTCCGTAGGAAGGGCTGAGCAGGTTTGCCAAGTTTGTCAGCGAGCGGAAGAAGGCCGTGACCTACCTCAGATAGTCTCTGCGACAAAGGATAAGGTTGGCTTTGGTGTACAAGGTGGAGCCCACCTCCCCCAGGCGACAGTCACAGCAGGCACATTTCAGGCAGTCCTCATGCCAATATTTGTCCAGGGCCTTTAGAAGATATCGGTCTTTAATCTTACGGTTGCAGCCAGCACAACCTTTCGGCTTGGTGTCTGGCTGGACTGAGAGCATTTGTATACCTGAAACACAGTAAGACAAGAGGAGACTGAAAATAGATATTCTCTCAAGCACAAAAAAACCCTCCTGCCCTTTCCTTCCTCGCTGCTCCCCCCCACACCCAGTCCATTTAAAAGTCAATGGTGTAGGTAGGATAAAATAACCTAGTCAGTCCACAGCAAGCTGAAAACAAGGTTAAGGTAAATTTGAGAGCAGGAACTTCCACTGCTCTAAGTTTCACAGCTTCTCTTTAACACCTCATTTACCTGGTCACTTTGCTGAAAAGAAACAAGATTAAAAAAAAAAAGCATGAAATATTAAAACAGTCCAGTTGAATAGTCATCCAATTTCAACCACAGTATCCAACATTTAGCAATGCAAAATTTAAATAAACAGCACATCTTCAATACTTTGCAACCCAAAATTTAAACAAACAGGATATTTATATGGCAAACACAGTTAAATCCACATATTTGAACTCATTTGCATGATCTTTATAAAATATAAAAGAACTTTAGTTTTTAAAGAAGAAAAGATTGGAGCTTTTAGAGGCACAGAGCAAGAGTTTCTGAGAGATTTGACAGAAATTTTGATGCTGGCAAGAGGGTGTTTTGGTTTTTTTTAATATCTTAGTTCTTTTTAGACATATTAATGCAGCAACGAGATTTCCAAAGACTTCAGTACCAGCAACGCCAGTCACAACCTGCAGTATAAGGATCTTCTGAAAAACCTGACTTAAAATAATCTGCACAAGGTCAGAGAGGTTCTAGTTTGTCAAGAAAAAAAAAAAAAAAAAAAAAATTGAAAAAGCTGCCCCGCTTTCCAATCCCAGTTTTAGCCAACAGCTACATCGGGACAAGGAGTACATCAGTGTCCATTAAGTATATATACACCTCCTGATGTAATAGCTGAGAGCATTCAAAAAACCATTCAAACACCTGAAATGCTGTTTAATGGACAGAACGGGCGAAATGTGGAGCACAGTTGGGCGGTGTTACTCAGAGTAGCGCAGCCAGCTTCCAGGGATCCATCCAAAAATCAATTGCCCTCAGCTTCGCGGTAAATGGGGAGAGGTCACTGCCCCGAAGTGCTCCCAGCCTGGACTCCCTGGTTAGCTACACAAACTGCCATCCCAGCGCACTCAGACTACTTCTCTCACAGCTACCCCTCAGGATAAGCAGAAATGATAGCCCTGTGGGTATTTTAGTGGGCGTCAAACAGGCACAGGAGAGCGGGGAAGAGCCGACACGGTGTTCAGGAGTAGGTTTCCTCACTGCTTGAAAGGCAGTGAGGTAACCTCAGTAAGATGTTACTCGCTGGGGCGCGTCTGAACATTGCGATGAGAATTCATCAAGACTGGGGAACGAATGCTGCGGGCAACAAGCAAATCCTACTCCAGCGTTTGGGGTTTGGAACCCTATTATTATCCAGAGACTGAGAAAGGAATGGAGTCTCATAGCAAAGAAGAGCAGATTCAAGAGCCCCTCATCATGGGTGCTTCGACTCCCTGGAGTGTCAGCTTCTATCAGCAGATCTTGGCTGGTGCTGTGACACCCCACCTCAGACAGGCAGGCTTGGGAGCTAGAGTGCAGATGAGTTGGGGTTTGTTTGGTTTGGTTCCTGTCTGCTTTTTCGAAATCCCCCGTAAGAAAAACACGAAAACCAATGTGACCTTCGAAGCCACGGCAGAGCGTGCCTTTATGGATATGAAGGCTGCAAAGACAAGAGGCTGAGGCATCCCAGGGAGCTCCACACAGGTGTGTGTAGAACACATGGATTTTTGAGGAGCGCAGCCACTGCCTGGCCAGTTAAGTGACCTTCCAGCGTTCCCAAGCTGAACTCCTAAGTCCCACCTGCGAAGCTGATGCTGAATTAGAAACAGTAATTCTCATTGCCACATACGAGCACAGCAGCCTCGCTCCTCTCTTTGCCATGCAGCCTATCACACACCTCGGGGTGATGTTACATTTTTCTGGTGGAGGAGCTGTTCAGGGGTGCACCAGCAGACGCCCCAAAGCACCCTGGCAGTGCTGCTGCACAACATCTAAATCTCATGACAGAAGTGCAAGGTCTGTATTTTTCTATCACGCAGTGTAAAAATTGTCAGTGCTGCCCCTCCCATCACTCCCCAGTTGATGCTCGTAGCTCCTCACCATGCAGAAACTCCTAAGATCTGTGTCTCATTCCCAAGGGGGGGGTGAGATCCAGTGACCTGCACTGGGCTCCACAGTCTGTGGCAGATCTGGGAATCAACATGCACATTTCCCCTTGAGGAAGCACCATGAGACAAAGGCTGAGCCTTTACAGCATTTTCAATTGACAGCTGACTCCCCTGAATCCAGGGTACGTCCATGAAACAGCAAAGTAACATGACTACAAATAAACGACCCAAAGCAGTGAAAATATCAGAGATTTTTGGTGAGGAACCTATACCAGCCTGTAAAGAGAAGTCCTGCTGAAGCTCTAATAACACCACTTGCTCGAAAAGTCTTAATCTGTAATGTTGCTTATCACAGTAGAGTGTAAATATCCACTAGGTGCCAACAAGCGGCTCATCCCCAGGCCCTCTCTTTGGCCATGTAGAGGACAAATGCATAAAATCAGCCACAATTTGTATAAACTTCTTGTAACTCAGTTAAAAAAAAAAAAAAAAAAGTTTAGAAGCATGAAGGGCTGTTCTAGGACTTTAATCTTTAGCTCGAGGGAAACCAGAATAAACTAGGAGCTAACACAGTTAAAGGCTTTAACGAAAAAAATCTTAATGTAAAAATTTCATCGCCTGATAAGGAAGCGGGTTAGAGAGTGGAGGCTGACAGTCTCTGATCCAGGCTGATCTACTGTCCTGAGCTGTCTGAAGGGAACAAGATGCCACAGAAACACAGCCAAACAACTGAATGTCTGAGCAGATTGCAGTAATCAAGCCTGATAATTCCCGAGGTATATGCTGCAAACATGAGGTTATTGTATTACAAATAAAACTGCAGCTTGCACATAGCCTGCACAGCTTTTGAGATACTTACTACATGAGGGAAGTGGGCAGAGCCCTGTCATTCACCCTGGTGAGCCCAAAACCTTCTTGTAGGGACAGCTGCAAAGGGGCAAACACCCCATGCAAGGAGTATTTGCAGCCCTGCATGTCTATTTTCCTGAGGCAAGGAGAGGAGGTGGTGCTGACACCTCACTGGCAGCATCTTCAGATTAGGGATTCTATCTGCAGCAGCTTTTGGAGGGAAGGGATGCTTTTCTCCTCTGGTAGATCTGATCTGCTCTCGCTCTACATGCTATGAAGCTGGTTCTATTTTATTATTTAAAATTCCCCAAACTACTGCTCCGTTGTAAAAAAGAGAAGTTACGCTTTTTTGGAAGTGTAGGAGGGTTCTAAACAAAGTCAAGAAATGTTTGACATATCTCTGAATTTGAAAATGTCCTTTCCTTCACACACCCCGTTTAAATCCCTTAGTTTTGACAAGAGAATATTTTATTACTTTATTTTTTTCCCCTGTATTGTATGAGCCACCCTAATGCAGATCACCTCCCAGACCTTCTCTCTCCCCTTTAACATTCCCATAAGATCCCCGATGCAGTCGGACTTTTCAGCTCGTGTATTTTTAGCTCTCCCTTAATTTGGCAATAAGAATACCTTGCAGCTTACTGTCAGCCAGCTTTTCACAGGCTGCGGTTTAAGTACTCATTTATTTCCTAGGACATGGGAAGGGCCTTTTCAGAGGCTGACAGCATCCACAAACCCATCCAAACTGCTCATTCCTGAAATATCAGGTGGCAATGCACAGCACTGCTGCCTGGCTGCCTTGCTCTCCCCCTCCCCCAGGAAAGCAGAGCTTATGGAGCACTTTCAAAACATCATACAATTCCCTAAGTGCTACACCCAGGCTGA